>VYZR01011144.1:340-34467 GCA_013400675.1 Oxylabes madagascariensis | reverse complement strand
TGGAGATTAACGTGAAAAATGTGATTGCTGTCAGCATGCCAAGACATGTGGGGCATATTCTGCCTCTCCATTCCCTCCCCCCTGTCTCCCTAAAATGTTCAATGCAAAGAAAAAAGCATCAAGGTGTTAAGTGACTTGAAATATTTTTATATTTGTATCATCTAGTAAACAAAGTTGCTGAAAAATGTCATTGTGTGATCTTCACATGTGTGTGGGAGACAGTATCTCAACTGTCAGGGAATGACTGTACAGCTCCCTGCTGGAAAGAAGAAGTCAAACATTTCACAAGCAGACTTTTATAGCCTGGTGGGATCTCTGCTAAACACTTGGGATATCCAGGCTGTCAGCTGCTTCCAGGAAGATATCTGCTGATTCATCCTGGCAGTACCCACTCCTAAGTGAGCTGTCCCCAGATGCCAATCAGCAGAAAGGCTCCCAACCACAGCTCTGACACCAGCGCAGCGAATTCTGCCTTCAAATCCCAGGTGAGCCAGTGGGATAGAAGTCAAAATCAAATCCCAGTCACCTTCTGAGGTGCATGAAACAACCCAATACCCAAAGCCTTCTGGAAGGGCTATTCTGTCACTCAGTGCACTTGGGATCTTTTTGCTGCTATTTGCTTTGTTCCTTTGCTTCCTTTCCCCTTTCCCCACCTGACGGGTGCTGGGTGCAGGTGGTGTCTCTGTGCACACAGTGGAAGTGGACACTGCTGGGGATGCGTGAAGGAAAGAGAAGGGGGAACAATTCTCTGTCAGAGCTATCAGCAAACCCAGCTGCAGTTCAGAAACCTTTCCCAAAAGTCAGCCTAAAAGAGTGAGGGGGAGAGAGGGGATGAGAGAGTTTTGTCTCTTCTTTTAGTGTTGTTCAGGATCACTGACAGCAATAAGGAATGTATAGGCTTAGAACCCCCCTCTAAACTCCAAAATAATGTACAAAACACTAACCCATTAGTCTGTGCCACCAGCTCGTGGGGGCCAGCAGAGCAGGTTTATGTTTTCCAGCAGAAGTGCCCTTTGCCTTACTGCAGCGCACTGTAATTAAGGCCCTGCACAGGGCCAGTCACCAGCACAATAAAGAGGAGCTGTTTTTGTATGTGAATTCAAATGAACAAATGCAATTTCTAACCATTAACCTCCTGAAGCAGATAACAAGTGGGTTTAGGCATAATCAATGATTTTCATAGTTTCTAGGAAAGCTTTATCAAGAGCCTTGTATTTCTAAAATGCTGACACATCGCATGATCTGGGACAGGACCTCAGTGTCTAAAAAGGCAACAAGAAGTACATTACACCACCCTCAGCTCCCAGAGCCAGCACCTCTGAGCTCCTGTGTGTGCAGGGGAGATACTGGGAAGCCCAGGCAGTCAGTTCCCATGACCTTTCCTTCATGGATGCACACTTCCTCTTACATAGACTCCAGGCTTCAGCAGAGCTGAGAGCTTTGGGACTCACTGTGAGGGTTCAGAGATTGATACCAGCAAGAAATGCAGTTTGCATGGGAAACTCATTGCTCACCTCTCCTCTAGAGGTACACAAAATCTAGTATGAGGAAGGAGATCTGGAGAGGCAGGGAAGGTGCTGGGCTAGGGATCCATCCAGCTTCTGATGATGCCTTAAGTTTCAGCTTTTATATTTTTGAGATCCTGTACTGCCTGAGTGTGTAACTCTGAACTCCATACAGAGTGTTATTGAACTCTCTTCATACTTTGGTCAGACAAAACAATCCTTCCGGGCCTGAGAACCAAGGACATCTCACTGCCTCAGGCCCTGAAAAGTATAAACAAAAGTGAATTGGGGAGGAGCAAACTGGGGGTAAATGACTTCGTTACCTGAAGCTGTAATTGGAGCATTAATCCCTGATATGTAAATTGACCAAACTTATAATTGTCTAAAAAACTCGTGACCATCGTCCACCTTGGGTGCAGCCTCTGGGAGGCTCTGACTGCTCAAGGTGTATCCATTGAAGACCTTTAATAAATACCCACTTTATTCTCTTAACTCTGTCTAGCCTCTGTTCCAGGGAGCCACCCCAAGGCATCACCTCCTGCCTTGGCCAGCACACCACTCCTTGCCTGCTGTGATGGGCTCCTCTCGCATGCTGCACGTGAGAGATTTCCTTCTCCTCTGGTATGGATCTGAGCATTCTCACTTGCTATAAGCACACATGGTTTTACTAAATTTATCACTCTGCTCTACTGAGCATCATTTACAGGGGAACAGCATGAGGCTTCTTCCAGACTCTCAAGGTCTTGTGAGACACGGTGTAGAGAGCTGGGAGCTGACATCAAGCTGGAGAAGACTGCACTGAAGATCAAAGATGGGAAAGCTCACTTGCAGAGAATCTGGGTTTTGTTCTCTGCGGGAAGAACATGAACTTTTGCATTCAAGCCAAATTTAATAATGCATTCCAGTGATCTGCATTTTTCCAAGCTCCTACATTCCCTCCCTTCCTGAATGCCATAGGCTTTCCCATTCTAACAGAGGTATTTCTGTGGCATCCACTGCCAGTGGGTTGAAAATCAAAGGTATCATGGATGAAACGTCAAGATCTTGAATGTTTGGGAAACAGCCAAATGTTAATTTAATTAACTCGAACATATTCAATTTTGACTGACCTTTTCAAACAGAATCAGAGAGAAGCACTGAGGTAGGAAGCAACCTCTGGAGATCATCTAGTGCAACCATCTGTTCAAAGCAGACCCCATTAGATGGACTTGCTCAGGACACCATCCAGTCAGATCTTTTATTATCTCCCCAAACAGTTTTCAAAATACGTCTCCTGAACACTGGCACTGCAGTCCTTCAAGAAGTTATTTCAAAGCAAATTTTGCAACTTCATTCCCTAGAATGCAAAGAAGTCTTTTGATAATTTTGTAACAACACATTTTCCAGAATAGGAAATAAGAAAAAACACTTTTGCTACGATGACTGCATTTTAATACTGTTTGCTTTTCAAATTTCAATTACCAATTAAAAATTTAAAATTTCAATATATAAATTCCCATCTGGATCTTGTGTAAACACCTTAAAAGAAAACCAGCACCTATCCAGTCTCAGGCATCAAGATGAGTTCAATACAACACTTATCAACTGTGTGTTTCTTCTCTTCTTTTCCAGATCCTGTAAGGAGTTCTGGAAACTCTATGGAAACTTTTTTGCCTACTCAGACCCCAACCCACAAAAATCACTGGATGAGGCAGGACCCATCACAGCCTCTGGGGTATTTCCACCACCTAGCAGTTCTTGTTCTGTCTCCAGCTACTTGCAAAGGCTATTGCAATTCTGTGTGGTTTCAACAGGTTTCAAAGTAATGGAACCTCCAGTGAAGGTCACAGCACAGACTCCTCACAAACCCAAACTTTCAGCTCTCTAGTGCTTCCAAATATGCAGTGACCACACACTGGAAACCATTACAATACATCTACTGGTTTATGCTGAAAGAGCACTGCAATAGATGAGAATGTACTTAAAAAACTCAAAACTAAACAAAACACAACTCCTGAAACATGATGGGGTTTATCTTCTAAAAGGTGATCATAGGAGAATCTCTACTTTCCAGAAGAGCTCTCTTTTGCTGCTGTGATACTGAGTCCAGGTGTAAGTTAAAACACATGATAAATTAACTTTTTATCTCATTTATCCTGAAATATAAATACTTTTATTTTTCTTATTAAATTTTTCATCTGAAAAGATCAAGGAACTGGATCACGCAATTCAGATAATTTGTTCACAAACTTCTATGCTAAATGTATCACCCAGTACAGAAGCAGCAATATAACTGCAACCAACAAAACACTTGCATAGGTACAGACAGCTCTATTTCAATGAGTTACTTACTAATTTACACTGAAAACACATGAGGTTGTCATAGCTGAGCAGTTAAAAAAAACCCCCACCTTGCAATCATTTGATGGTTCTTCAGTGAATAATGAAAAAGGGTTTAGAGTGCTCAATCAGACAGACACTGGGGAAAAAAAAGGACTGCATCATTAAAGAAACCCAGGCCGGTTAATTGCAGGTAATGGCTATGAATAATGACAGCAGAGAGTGCTGAATGACGTAGGAGAGAGAATAGTCTGTCTCTGAGTTTTAATTGCTTAAAACAAACAGTTTGGTCAATCTGAACTTATGCCTGACTGTCTGTGCTGCTCCTGCTGGAACTGTAAACATTTGGCTAAGGCTGTCAGGGAGCAGCTTCCATGGGTTCTGCATCCCACAGATGGTGGCAGAGGAGCATGTTGGTTTTCAATATTTCTGATTTCTTTGTCTGGTGATTAATTATTCGAATGCACAGAACTGATACTTTGTTGGACTGGTCGCTCTCTCCTTTTTCCCGCCTTCCACCCTTTTTCCCTGGATGTGGCTACTTGGTAGAAAGCCCGGTGGCAGTCAAGGAGAGGGAGAACATTGAATCCATTTCTCCTCCCCTCAGCTCTGCCTGTTCATCCCTCCACCCAGGAATATTCTGTACACACGTGCACACAAACATGGCTTTGCCTGGTGCTCTACAGCCTGATCACTGATTCTTCAGGAAGACATTAATTATGGAAATAGCTCCTAAAAAAGGAGAAGTGTTCCTCTGCCAGACCAATTCATCTTCTGCTGCAGCCACTCTCAGTGTCCTGTGAGTCACTCCACAGCTGGAACTGTCTGTGAAAAATGCCTGGGAGTCAAGGGGAACAAGCTGTGGCTGATGCACAGCAGACAAAGGAGAGCAAAGTCACAAGGAAAGGGACCACCAAACTACGTGTATTTGGGTTTCATCTTCTTCATATTTGGAAGTTTGGAAGAATGTTTCTTAGGACACATAATCTTTGCCTGTACTTGTCACATATCATTCCCAGTAGCTCCCTTTCTGAGATTACTTCCTTGGCTGAGACACCACACAATTTGATCTCTACACTCTCAAACACTCATCACCCAAATATCCAAAAGATTTACGACCTACTTGGGCCATCCTTACTTCAAATGGCGAGTTGAATGTATCAAGAATAACACTTCATGTGAGCTGGAAGCATTTATTTCTATTGCAGTACATGAAGTTGATCTGTGTCTGCATGATGCCACAAGAGAGCAAGTCGGGGGATGCAAACAATGAATAAAACACCCGAATCCCTCTGCTGATGTCTCCAAGCAGCAGCTCCTATTCTTACACTCTTACTTCAAGGCTCTTACTAAGAGCTGTGAGCCCCAGAACCCGCACAAGAGTCAGGATAGAGCTGTGCTGAAAATGGGGTGCTTCCCACTTCTCAACATCCTTTCCCAATGTACACAGCCCTGCTGCACTGAGAACAGCCTGGTTATTTTCACTACAAGCTCCATCACATCCCTTAAATCAGAAGAGCAGCCCACCCCCCCACAGCCATGGTTATGAGAACCAGAGTCTCAAGCTGTCAGTCCCTCTGTCAAACTGCAGGGAGGAGGGAGAATGTCAGCAAACGTCACCCCTGACCTTGGCCTGTCTGGGTCTGAGGCAGCTGGCCACCAGGTATAAAACTCTGAGAGCTCCATGGGACAGCAGATTTACAGAGCTCTTGTGGGATATATTTCTAAGGGAATAGAGACACAGCGTGGAACAGCTGCACCACTTAGAATGCGTATCCCTCCATTTCATGCTTGTTGGACTTTCCTAGGACATGCAGTGGCTGTATGCACTTTTTAAGGCACTGAACTCCCTGAAAGCAGTGGATCAGGACTGTGAAGAGGATTATACTGAATCGTTTGTTTCTGCTGATCAGTGTGAGAGAAGGGCAGGGAGATTTTGACATGTTTTATAAAATTATGCCCACAAAAGCAGGGCTAAGTACTCCTCTACAAACAACAGGAGACAATAGTCATGACATTCTTCTCAGAGAAACTGAACAGACATTCAATCAGAACAGACCCATTGCTACTGCTGGAACCATTTTAATCCCACCTGTCCCCTCCTTGCTGCTCTAAAACAGGCACAAGAATTTTTTTTTAAGAAGCTCTGACTGCTACCCAAGGAATGAGATACAATTTTGCCCCGGGGAGAGCCAGATGCTTTGCTTTGCTGCTTGTCTCACAAAAGTTGTCACCTGCAATGGAGCCCATGAGCGCTGGATTAATGCAATCAGAGGCACCCTGCTGTCTGGTCACTGACCTGGCTGTAAACAACAGATGACATGGTGCCTTGAGCTGCCATTGTATAGAATTACCCATTGAGTTGTGACCATTGTAAACGAAGCAAATCCATAACTTCATCTGCTGCTGTTGGTCTGTTTTCCAGCCAGGAACAAAGCCCAGAAGCATCTCGGCTTTGAGCGCCATTTTGTCCTTCACTGCTTTCACATCTCCTCCAAATGGGTTTGTGTGTTCTTCCTCACATCCAGAACAATTTTCCTAGCTGTACTGGCAGGTTTAACCTTTCTCTGTTCTTGCTTTAAATCCCTTTTATGTCCTTCTCCTTTCATTCAAGCTTTTGATGTTACAGCTTCCTCTCCTCTGCCTGCGTAAAGGTGAAAGTTGTCTGTTACAGCACAGATCTTACCTGTCCTGGGTTGTGCTCACTGCGAGAGGCCACAGGGACAGGTCTGCTGGGGTGAAATCACGGATCACAGAGAACATGGTGAATAAGGAACACTGTTCTCTGGTTTCCAAGACAAGAGTGAGATCAGGCAGAACCTGCTCCCTGTCAGCTCCAAACCAACAGGAAGCTGCTTCCACAGGCTGTATGGTCCAACTGCAGAGCTCCTCACCCCAGGACAGTACAAACTGAGCAACTGGACACCTCACTGAGAGAACAAAACCCACTGGCAGTCATGAAATACAAATAACTCTCCCCAGGTCCAGACACTCCCCAGGCGTCTTCCCTTTCCTAAACTGGAAACTGGGAAAGCATTCTGGGAAAAACCTTGGCACACCCACTGCACCCTTCCTGAGCAAACTCTGCAAGCTGCTGCAGGGGACAGCGCACTGGGGTGAGTGGGGCTGGCGCCTGGCCCAGGGCAGGAGATCTTTATCCCAGCAGTGAAGTCACAGCAGGTCTGGACAGGCACAGGAGGAGCCCCATACCCCCACAGGTGGAATAGCAGGAAAAGGGACCTCCAGAGAGTATTTGGTGCTCACCAGCAACTGGCTCTGATAGCCAGTCTACTACGGCTGCTGCTGCAAGGCAGTATTTAGCCCACAGTCACCTCTGCTGTTCATCAGTAACTCAGCAGTTACTGGGACATGACATTCACGGAGATGTTCAAAGGAAAGGTTTCATTACAATATCTGGCAGTGAAACAGAAGCCAACTGATACTGCCAATGACAAGCTGCTCGTTTGTCTTCATTTTCTTTCGATTATCAAACTGAAAGTCCATTTGGCCAAATTAGACAAAAACTGTTTTCCTATTCTCCTCTAATTTTTGTCAGAAGTCTGATGTAAAGCCCCTACAGAAGAAGTATGACCAAGTTATATCAGGATCACCCTTTCTACTTCATTTACAAATGCTCTCATGAAAAGCTACATACACCAAGACTGAAACACACACAGGTTATGTTAAACACTATCTGATTATTATTTAGTGTCAGAACAGCTCAGATTGTATAAAACTGCAGCAACAAACTCATATATTAATCATTGAAGAACAGCTCACATACAAATAGAAGCGTTTGATGTCATCATCTGGCTCAATAGAAACACAGCTAGGCAACAGGAGCCTGCAATGAACTGGCTTTAACTGACAGACTTTGGTGTTTGCATAAGGAATCTTCTATTAGAAAGTTATTTTTTCTTACTTCCAAGGAGTTCCTTGCTTTGGAAGTGTTTTGGACAACACAAACAAAAGCTTCTTGTCTGAGATATATTATATAGGAAACAGCACTAAAGACAAAAACTAACATTTCAGAATATGTGATTGTAGACTCTATTTTGAAAATGCCTCCTGAAGAACAGTTGGTTATTGGAAATATTTTAAAAGTAATTAAATCACAGATTTCCAAGACAGTCTGCACTCGTCATGTTCTCTGACTCAACCAAGCTCCAGTCCTTACAAGATCACCCAGTACCAGCACAAACGACTGTTTGTTTGAGACATCTTCTTGGGCTCTCCCTTAAGGGTCGCTGGGAATGAGCAAAGAATTGAGGCAATAGTAAAATGATGCATTCAGCTGCCTGAGTCCTTTTGTGAATGAAGACGGGTCTGATCAATTCCTATTTACCTCAGCACGCTTCAGAATGGACTTCGGGGGTTTCATCACCGCTAGCACAGAACGTTAATGCTTTCATTAATGCTCCATGTAAAAACTTGGAATAGGTATTTGGAGAGATGGGAACAAGAAGGAACAGATTTAACTGTCAAGCACTGCCGACAAGAAGCCATTGGCACTGAAGAAGGTGAGGCTGGACTGATCAGACAGGAACCGTCTGAAAGAGAACATTTCATGAAGCACTGAAAACAAACAGGACCCGCTGGCTGTGGAGCAGCAGCGCTGAGTGACTCATGCTATTGAACACCCCTGACTCGAACCTGTTGAGGATCTTGGCCCAGCCTTCCCTTTTCAGCATGAATCCGACTAGAAATGTGTCAGTAACCCCCTGTGCTGCTGGATAAACACAGGCAGAGCCCATCCTTGTGCTCAGGTGCCCGGCAGCGGCGGCAGCTCAGACGGGCGGTGCTGCCGCAGCTCCGAGCGCGGCACCTGCCCAGCCCTGGGAGCCGTGTCCGTCCGTCCGTCCGTCCGTCCGTCCGTCCGTCCCCCGCCCTTGGGAGCCGTGTCCGTCCGTCCATCCCCCGCCCTTGGGAGCCGTGTCCGTCCGTCCATCCCCCGCCCTGGGAGCCGTGTCCGGCCACCCCCCGGCCCGTGGCCATCCCCCGGCGACACCAGTGGCAGCCCTGGGGAGCAGAGCGGGGGTGCCCGGTCCCCGCCGCGTTGCCGGCCCGTACTCACATGGCGAGGGGCGAGCGCTGCCTCCCTCTCCAGCAAAGATGGCTTTCGGCTCCGCGCCTGCTGCCAGCCGGCTCCTACTGTTGTAGGCACTGTTGTTGGGAGAGGAGGGGTAGGCACCGGCTACTGAGCATGCCTGCGCCTCGCATCACAGGGTAGGAGGCAGAGGCGAGGCTCGGAGGTGCCCCCTCCACACCCTCCAAGCCGGGAGCGGCTCCGCAGTGACAGAGCCGGGGCGGCACCGGCTCCTCCCGCCCGAGCGGGGATAGCGCTGGGGATGTTCCCGGAGCGGGCTCACCGCGACCAGCAGCCGGGGGGTTAGGGGAACACCACTGCGTGTTTAACCACCTTCTTGCTGCCTCTCCTCGCCAGAAAGAAAAATTTTTAAAAAGGAAGAGAATCACTAAGGTGCTGCTGTTCAATCCCTGCTGTCGTGGGTGAGAACTTGTGGATGAAAACCCACAGAGCAAATCCAGAGACAGATGAACGACCAGATCAAGCACTGTTTCTGGAAAGGTGGTGTCTCAAATGAAGTACAGCCCTTGCTTCTGGCTTAGACGTCACCTCACACTCAACCTCAGTCCAGGCATCCAACCTCACCCTCCATGAACATCGGCACTTCCCTTGCATGCCCCATCCCCTGTGCAGAACAAAACTCACTCTGAAACAGCACATGTTCCCTCTCTGCACTCAAACCAAGGCCTTCACATGCACTAAAAAGAGTGAATGAATAAGAAAGCCTGCATGGTTTTCTGGTGGCATTTAACAGCGGTGTCCCAATGATACCTTATTCACCTGTAAAAAGATGCTTCTGCCTTTACTAATTTTCTGTGGGTGTCAGTGGCAGCCAACACCAGCCATTCAAACCAGGTATGTGGGTAAGGCAAGTAGCTTTGCTAAGTATCCAGACCTCAGATCTTGGGGTGCCTGTTGGGAATAAAGTGCAACATGTCATCAGATCAAATCTGTGTTTTCTGATGTGGAAATCTAAGAAAAGGTGGACTGTTCCTCAAAGCAACAGGCAAAGCACCACAGTTACTGGGGGTGAGCAAGGCACCAAGCCAAATTTCTCAACTTGTTACCCACCAGCTGAGTATTTTCATGCAGAATGTATCCAGGGAATGTGACAGCACCCACAGCCCAGACATCAGGACACTCAGCTATTGCCCAAATCCGGGCGCAGATGTTACCACAGCCTGATTCAGCCTGAGTGTGTAACCTGTCAGCCCTGAAGAGATCCAGCTCCTTGGGGAGTTACGGAACTCTTCAGAGTCACAATCACAGGAATCCCTCTCCCTTTTCCTCTGTTGCCTGAGAGCTTGCTCACTGCATTAAAGACTCCTCATACCTCCTGCCCCTGGGGGGTGGTTCTGTCTCTTGTGCTGGAGCAATTATCTGCATCAATGAATAAATGTCACTTTGGGCAGCACTTCGAGCCTTAGTTTTTGCTGACATCACACTTATAAGAGCCTGGCCCTGGGAAACTTTTCCTGATGGAAGCAGAAAAGACACCAAACTGTATGTACTCTATGTAAAGATGGAGTTTCAACCAATTGGCATGCCCTGATGACAACTACCAGATTCCCAACTACCTTCAAGCTTTATCCACCCACAGATTAGTTAGCTCACCACTTCTCATCTGGAATTCCTCTGTAACTCTTTCCTCCTGAGGAGAGTTTACTTTTCAGATATCCTAGACAAAGATGCATTTATATCATATATTATATACATGATTATTTATGTGATACCCCTACAGCACGCAGCCACAGCAGCAGCCACACTCAGGCTTGCACCAAACACAGGCACCACCTGCTACCAGGGACATTCTCACCTTCATCTTCAAACCCAAGCCACATCTGAATATTGAGAAAGTGACAAGTCACACCTGGATGTGAGGCCAGGAGCTTCTGGGACAGAGAGACCTACCAGACCTTTCTGCCCTTTCTGTGGTCTCACTTCCAGTCATTACTACAACTACATGCAGGGTGGAACAAGTGCTGATGCTAGACCAAAGCTCACAAGACTCAAAAAACAAAACAAAAAAACCAAACCAAACCAAACAAACAAAAAACCAAACAAAAAAACCCCACAAAACCAAAACCCTGGAAGACTCCAAACCCAACATATTGAAATGTTTTAATATACAAACTATCCAGAGCAAATGATAGATGCTGAGCATATGCCAGCTTTATCCTGACTGAAGGGGAACAGACGATATCCACACAAGCATAAAGGTGAGATGGCACTCAGGAAAATTAGAAATCAGAAATTAGCAGAAGTGTTCCACTGCAGGGAAAATACCTCAGACCTTGTGAGCACAGTACAGAATGAGCTGAAGGAACACCAGTGCCCCACATCATCTGGCCACAGCTTCCTCCAGAGTGGTACCAGACAATTCTCAAAACCAAATTAAAAAACATCATTGCACTGTAGCTGCTAAAAAAAGAATTTCCTGCCAGCTAATGAAGGCATCACCATTCCAATTCAAGAAGGCTCATGATCCTGAGGAAATTCCACAGCTAACCTGGGGACTTTTCCTTTAGCCCGACATTCCCTGGAGCTTGCAGACTACTATTAAAGGCCACCAAAGCCTTTGGTGTTAGAAGAGATGCAGAGACACCCTGTGGTGGCAAAAATAATACGACCAGAATTAGGTGAAACAGCTTAAATTTCATTTAAGTCACAGAACTAAATCAGAAAATCTGCATCCTGGGCCACAGAGAAATTGTCCCCTAGTTGCTATTCAGGTACTTTCCTGTCTCCAGACCTCCTTTTCTGTCTAGCATCTTTTGCTCTGTCTGTTTGCACTGCCACAAAGATTTTCCCTTTTATTCTGTTTGCTATCATAATAACAGCAGGATCAGGGCTGGTGCCGTTGGAGGAATGGCTATGGAAATGCTCCACCTCTGGAAAATAAATTCCTGCATCTTCAGCCTGCCCCTCTTGGCTATGGAAAACAATCAGTCTGCTTTGTAGACAGTTGGTTTTTTACCTCATCCATAATTTGTATTTTGTCCTGAAGCCAAATTTTGTCTATGAAGGCAGTTTCAGAACCACCAATACACTGCTGAGAATGTTCAAGAATGAAAGCCACCAACAACCATCATCAGTGGAAATCAATTCCGGCATCTGGAGTCTTGCAGGTGCTAGAGCTTGCTTATAACTAGAAAATTATTAGAAACACTAGAAACTGTTATGTACTGCTGTTACATGATCTTCACCTGAGGGAAACCTGAGCATTTTCTCACAGATCTGCAAGTAGGATCCCCATCCAGAAGAGTCATCATGTAGTCTATAGGTTTATGGACTGCCCATATAATAGAGTAAATCTATTTACAGGGCCAGCCACAGTAACACTGCTATTGGTTACTTTGGCTCACAAAACAAAACATTATTAGTGCTAAATAAGAGAGATGAGAGCAGTTAATTGGTTTATAGAAAGCAACGGTAATTAAGTTTCACAAGATTTAAGCAGAAAAGCAAGGCAAATAAATCAATTATTCAAATGCTGCATTTTCAAATCTTCTGATCTGGCAATGCATTTAAACAAAGTATAGGAGGAATTCCCCCTAAATCATCAGAACTTATGACACTGTAAACTTAGCATAGCCAGACAAATTCATCTTTAAAAGAGAAATTAAATACTATACATGTGCAAAGTACAATTTTTCAAAAACTATTATCTAAAAGGATTAATAAAAGATCTATTCTAAGTGTCTTCAATCCTTTACATGTTTATTTTCAATGGCTTGTTTTCTTCTCTTGACTTTTCAGATAACTGGGTTTGGTACTGAACGACCCAGCCTTTGCAGCTTACTTCCCAGAAGTAAGGCAGATTCCTGCCTCCCAGTTGCAGACTTTATTAGCCATAGCTGATCTGTTCTGCAGAGTTTCACCTCAGCACCACTGCGTGCCTAAAATGAGTCTTGAATTTGCAGATTATTTTGTCACAAATTAAAACCTCAAGTCTGTAATTGTGGGGGGTGTGATTTTCTTTCACTCACAACTTCTATTCATTCCTTCACAGCATATTAGTGCTTTAGTGATAGTTTCCTTTTACAGGTTAGTGAAGTGCTTGTAATTCCTTCCATAAACTGTCTTTTCTGCCATTTCTGTGAGAGATCCAGGTCCAAATGACCTGAGTTCTGTTAAAACCCTAGGTGGCTTGTTACCAAGCTTGAGTAGCAAGGTGTGATGCTCTGTGCTCCTTCAAGGTATTTACAGTTCCTTGTTAATGTGTATTAATGGATAATTTTGAAAACGTTGCAGGTGTGATCCTGTCAAACATTTGCACAGTGAGGCCCAGTCCCTCCTGCCTGTGTGTGTCCCCATGGTAAAAACTGGGTACAGGGAATTCTGCTTAAACGCCTGGGAAGGGCTGAGGGGGGAGGAGAAGAAGAGTAGAAGAAGAAAAGTTAAAAATGGTTGCCAATTTTGTTTTTAAGCCTACAAAAGTAGGTGGTTTTGTGGGTTTTGTGTGGTTTGTTTTGAGATATGTGGAAAATATTTGTAGCAGGCAGAAGTAAGACAACAGAGAGAGGAGGGGGGAGCGTGACCCTCCAAGTCAAGCAACCAAAAGTTAATGCAATTACCAAATATCAAATGTGGAGCACAGGGACTAATTCGATCAGAGAGGCCAAAGGGATAATTCTTGGAGAGAAAGCATTGCAATGCGGAAATGCAGGCTAATCAACTGCTTTATCAAAAGAAAAAGGAAACAATTTCCAAGCCTTAACTAAAATCCCCAGTTGGTTCTTCATCTTTTCAGGGGTCTGTTTTTTGCCTAGCAGTGTTTGTTCCATCTCGCATTTATTTCACTGCTTCTGTTCCCGGCACAAAGCTGTTTCCCTGGCTCCGGGCTCTTCGCCTGTGTCAAACAAGCTGTCTCTACTCTTGGTTTAAGGAACTCCTCAATCATGAAAGAGACCGTGCAGAGGGAAATGCTCATTATATGTTATGTCCAAGCCTACTTTCCATAATCATCTGGAATCGAGCAAGACTATCCAGAGTCACTTTGTGCCTGCAGGATTTTTCAGAGCAGGTATTTGCTTCATCTGATGGAAAGTGGCTGCTCAGTGATCTCCACTGAACTCCTGCGTGACCCGGACCCTCTCAGGTTTGTAGAGCAGCAGATCCAGACTTCACCAGGTACAACCCAGCAAAGCAGAGGTTTTCAGACTCAGACTGCAGTTTCCAGCTAAGCAGGTGCTGTTGTTATGACAGATAAAATGAGCTGGCACAAAGGAAAGAAGGAACTCACAGAAGAAAGCAGAGGAGATGGGAAGCACGGCCAGAAAAAGCGAGAGCAGCTGTTCAAGAAGAGATTTTCTCATCTGAGCCTTTTCTCTGGGTCTCCCAAGAATAAAGTGTAAGTACATCCAAGATTATATTTTGCATACATTTCCAAACAAGAATTCTGTGAGTATTTCCAGAGCAGCTTTGGAAGAGCCATATCTTGTTACCTCTGTTGGATTAAATGTTTCACAAACGAGGAAACAGAGGCTAATTAAACAACTCGAGCTAAAAACCATTAAGTCACTGGCAGCACTAGAGATGAAATTAACTTCTCCAAGACTTGCGTGTCCGTGTGTTTATCTTATATGCATCTCCCTATGCTTCCAGCAAGAGATTAGAAGGGGCAGCATCTCTGTTTCTCCAGGTGCACACCAGCATTGGCACTGGGACAAGCCCACTGTTTCCAGCAGTACTTCGCTGCAGTTCTTGTTGCACCAGAGCTGTAACTCCGGGGTGCAAAGGAAAATGTCAATGCATGGGCAGCAGCAAAAATCATCGTTCAACAAAGTTAATGACACTAAATTTCTTAAAATACATAATTAATGCTTGTGTTCCTGCAATAGTGCCTTTACACTTACTCTTTTCAGTTAGAAGGAGAAAAAGGGAAACAAAACAAAAAACCAGTAACTATTCATTTTTTAAACCAAAGTAAGCAGAGGCAAAAATTATTTTGAGCTTACTGCTTTGTGAATGTGTAAGTTTTGAGTTATTGTAATCATTCTTATGGGATTTGAAATTCTCTTCTTAGGTGTTTCTCCCTGGTATTGTTCTTCCTTAACATGAAGTAAATTGAGTGTATGCTAAGATCAGGAGGGGTTTCCAAAAAGTGTCTTTTCTCATCCAAGAGCTGTTTTCCCTACAGATCTCCTAAAAGGAGTCTGTCTTTGGTAATTATCATGAAATTACTGTCTTAGCAGGAAGTGCACGCAAGTCTCCACAATTACTCAGCTAACTGCATTAGGCTTGATAGCCACAGCAGCCGGTTGCAGGCTCCACAGAAGATTAAAATACACTAGCAAGAAATGAACCTCAGAGCCAGATTTTTCCCTCAGACTGATCTAATTGCAGCACAACTAATACCAAGGGTTTGGTTTTGGGATTTTTCTTGCTGCACTGGTGAGGAACTGGACTAGAAACACAGTCAAACATCCAAGTAGTGAACTACTGCTGCAAATGTTCTCTGTTGCTCGTAATTGCACTGAAGAGTGCATTCAGGAGGCAGACAAATACAATTGAAATGGTAAAATCATGTTTTCTGAACATTGATCCTTATTTGTGAGTGATAAATATGAATCTTCCCCAGTTTGAGCTAAAAGAAAAAAAAATTGAACAGTAATCTAGTAACCTCCCATGGTATTCTCACGTTAATGGAGAGAGAATCAGACTTTACTGGATCTATTTCTTCAGACACACTGCATGGCAGTGGCTTTAAATGCATTTGAGCCATCAGGGCTTGCAGAACTTTCACAGTGGTGTAGCCAAACCAGATCATCTCTACAGTCAGCACTGGTTCATGAGCCCTGTAAGGGATTGTGTAGGTAAAACAGCAGGGTATATCATTTGATCAGGAGACCCTTCCTTTCAGCTCTCCTATCTCTGGTCAAGGCCAGTGCAACACAGGGCTTTACTGGCCAGCATCAGAGTGCAGGAGTGCACGCAAGTGGGACAAGAACCTATGTTGATGCAGGGGAGCACTGGGCCAGAGACACAGAGCTCTGTGGAGTTAGTCTTCATGCAAACACAATCATGCACAGAAGAGTTGCATTTTGAAGCTCCTACCCCATTAGCTGATGCCACTCTTTTATGGTTTTTTTTAAATGATGAAAATAAATTAATAATTCTGTGCTCTGAAACTAATGGCTTGTCACTGCCACCACCGCACCAGAGCCAGACTCTCCTTTTTAACGTCCATCCCTGCTTTTTTCAGGTGGCCACACACAGCACCCACTCCTAATGTGTCACAGGTACTGCCTCTGGAAGGATTCATAAATCACTCACTAATTGCTGCCCTCATCCATCCATCCATCCATTCCACCAGGAGTGCGCGGGCTGAGCTTGTCACCTCTGTGCCTGTTGCAGCCCGCAGGGAAGGAGCCAGCTGGCGGAGGACAAGCGCAGGCGTTTGCACAGGAAGGGCTCCCGGCGGCCGAAGGAGGAGCCGTGCTCGCTGCGGCAGCTCGGAGCCCCGCGGCGCCCCGGGAAGATGTGCCCGAGCTGCGAGATCCTGCTGTGCCGGCCCTGCGGGACCCTGCACTCGCAGCGCGGCTTCATCGCCCACAGCCTGCTCGACCACTACGACACCGCAGCCCTGCCCTGCTGACCGCTCTGCTGGGGGGACGGAAGATTTGGGGGCCCTCCAGCACCTGAGCGCACCCCAAACCCAAAGCTGGGATCCCTGGGCATTGCGGATCCTGGCCCGGCACCGGCTCTGTGCAGCCTCGGCCACCACAGCCGCTCCCAGTCCAGTCTGTACGCAGCAGATGCACTCATTTAACCAGCATAAACCCGGCAAACAGAGCTGTAACCTAAACATTCCTTAGCTGCTAAGGACAGGGAATCGTTTCAGAAATATTCTCCAGAGCTTTCCTTTTCCTCTCAAGGAAACAAAGATTATCCCATTGAGCTGCGAAAGCGAGCGTGATTATTACATGCAGAGCCACTTGCAATGCCTTTGTTTGCTTCAGTGTTGTTTGTGGTCTGGAATATTAAATGCTTTATTTTTAAATTAGCTACCTCAGAAATGCAACTTTATGGGGGAAAGGGGCTTCTAAAAGTTGTCCTGGCCACAAGGATTGCAGCTCACATCCCAAATCCCTCCTAGAACTTCCAAACTTTCACAGGCTTTCAACATATCACTTGTGATCCTGCACCTTGCCTTGAAAGGAGCAACAACAATCACACCTCACAAAGTATTTAAGCCTTCTTCCGAGTTCTTAAACCCAGACCTGTATTTTTAGGCAGTTCAGTGTAGTACAGCTCCAGACACAGGCCAAGGCTCTGGGGCAGGGGAGGGTGGCATTAAGGTCCAGGCATACACAAGACTTCACTGTGGAATTCCCAAGTACAGGTGAAGGGTGGAAGCAGCCTCAGGAACAGATGATCCCAAGTCTAGCAGCATGCACCTTTTCCTCCCATGCCAATGGGCACAAACCTATGTGCACGATTAATTCCTTGTTCTTTGGTATGGAACAGGCTGAACAGACTTAATCTCCCACAGCCATCGATATTAAGGGTTCTGTTATTTAGCCAAGCAGAAGAACACAGACTGCGATGTTTGGACCTTTGTTCCATCTCTCCTTTTCCTAAATTCAAAAATAACAAGTCCATAGGGAAAAAGACTCTGTCTACCCACTTCTCTTTAGGAGCTGTTCCATTTTTGTTCAAATTAATGTTTAGTAAGGTGACTGGAATCCAGACTTTTTTTTTTTTTTTCCTGTCCCTAGGGAATAGTTGGACTGAGCTATGACATCTATTCTTGTGTTTTGTTTCCACCATCCCAGGAAAAGAGTTTCAACAGGAGGAATTCAGAGCGACATATACAACACTGCTGTGCTCCAGAGTATCCTGAACAATTGTGCTCAGATCCCTTTGTGCAATGTCAGACACTCAATGCTCCTTATGCAAGAGGTACAGAGACCAGTTCAGAAACCAAACTGAGCTGCTGAAAGCTCCCAGGGCAAAGCCCATTAGGAATTTCATGTAGGAGAAAGCCTTAGGCAGGATTCACAAACTGAAATGAACTGCTGCCAGGTTCCTCCCTTCTGCCCAGAGTCCACTGGTTCTGCTCACTGCCAGCAAGTGCCTAGACTTCCTGCCCAAATGCAGACTTCCAAAGCCAAAAATCAGGTCTTATGAACACCCTTGTGCTACAAGGGCCTTAATCCCTCCAAACTCATGTTTCCATGGTGCTTGATGGTCGCTTCCATTCATTTTTAAAAGCCAATCAGGGCCTGGCAAACCAGAATTAACCTTTCACATTTCTCTGGGACTGCTATTTCTGAACTGGGACCCTTCCCAATTTTCCCAAGAAAACTTATTTTACGACTACTTCAAGAAATATAAATTCAACCCCATTCCTCTTCATCAAGCAATCCAGAGGAGATTTCTCCAGACAATCACCTGAGGAAGAGCAAGGTGACAGACTGAAAGGACGAAAGACTAGCTTATCACAACAGCATTATTTCAAATCCTATAGTCCCACGCAGTGAAATCAGTTCGAATAGGTCATGACTGAGCCTTTATCCAAGTGTTCCAGAGGGGACAGAACAAAGAAAGTTCTCTCAGCACCTGCCTGGTAGGATTTCCTGTGTGGCTTGCTAAAGGGCACAACAACCTCCTCCTTGGGGGCTGCAAAGGCCCCCAAGTAGCAGCAGTATGCAAACCCAGCTCCCAGAGGAAAGCAGCTCTCTCTTGTCCCCCATGAATGCTGCTGGGCTGTCCAAAGGACAGCTGGCAACACGGGCAGGGTGAATCAGTGCTCCTGGCAGGAGCAGCTCCCCTGTCCTCCATCAGGCATGAAGTCATGTTCGGGGAAAGTAACAACATTTTTGTCACGCACTGAGGCAGCACCAACAGTGTTGTACTTGATTTCTCAGCAGCTGGTAAATTACTGCACCTTTCCTGCACTGGCTACCAAAATCTGCTGCAGAGATCTGCTTGGTGCTGTTTGTTCCCACCACAGCCAGGTTAACGTGTTGGCACTGAGGCCAGGCAATAGAACCACACCTTGAGCTTCTCCTCGCTTTTTCTCATCAGCCACACCACAGTAAGGCCCTTTTGTCTCCAGAAGTCCCCAGAGCCCCGTGCAAACAGTGAGGCCCAACAGCACCAGGGCACTGTTCCCTCATACGGCAGCATCTACTGACACTAGTGCACCAGAACAGCTCTGCTCCCTCAGCTCTTGGAGTGCCACGCCCAACGAGTTGTTCTAAAAATTATTGTATCCTAGCAAAGGATTTCAGGCTTAGATTTTAAAGCCGGCTCAGACACATAATTACACTAATACACTATATTGTGAAAGAATAATAATAGAAATACTGAATACATATTTAAAAGATTTAGGCTTGAAACCATCCTACAGAATAAAGCTATGATGTAGCCTGACATATCAATTATTAAGAGCCTCTAGTATTTAATTATCTGATTTCAATAGCTCTGGGATATTAAAGAGGAATATTGGACTCTTTTATATTAAATACAGGAATGGGCTCTGTCCAAGGCACTTGCTGGAATGGGAGCAACTTTACAACCAATAACACCCCACTGCCAAAACAACCAACACAAGCACTAGAAGGAAAGGAAGCAGCTCCACAGCTGAGGGGCAAATCCATGGGAGCTCTTTCCCTGGAAATCCAGCACAGGTCAAGCAGGAGTGTAAAAGCAGCAGTTGTCACCATTTGCCACAAAATACATGATTCAAGGTAGAAAGCAAACCCATCAAGTAATCACGCAATCAAGTAATAAACCAGAACAAATAAAGATCATTTACACACTGCATATACCCAATTTCAGTTGTGGTTTTTAAAGCAGCCCAGGCAGCTTTCTCCTCTGCCAGATACAATGAAGGCCTTCAGAAGGAAAAGTCATTTTTCCAGTGGACATATACAAAGAAAGGAAATTAACATGAGACCATATGAACTGAAAGTTCTACACAAAATCTTTAAATTCTATTATAATCTAACCATTTGATGACTTTTGAATTCAGAAACTGGTCTAAAATAACATATTCCA
Organism: Oxylabes madagascariensis; assembly: GCA_013400675.1. NCBI lineage: Eukaryota > Metazoa > Chordata > Aves > Passeriformes > Timaliidae > Oxylabes > Oxylabes madagascariensis. The sequence goes on along the minus strand of VYZR01011144.1, from coordinate 14,547 downwards.
AATCAGCCCAAATTAACTTACCAATTTAGTATTGGAGCTGGATATTGGGAGGAAAGTACAGAAATAATCAATGGACTGATGTGCCAAAACCCAGTCTTCTCTCCACAAACATTGGAGGACATTGTCTTTCCTGTGACTTTTCACAAAGCAGTTCATTTATTTATTTGTTTGTTTTCTCAATGAACTTCTGTATGCCACAGACTGTAGCAAATATGATGAAAACCAAGGAAAGTGGTGATCTATTTACTAATACAATTCAGCAAACCAGGACTCTGCTCAAAACTTAACATGAAGGTATCACAAAATCAGCTTTGGTGACCTGGTAAATGCTGCTTCCTGCCAGGTTCAGCCCTGAGAGGTCAGCCTGGGAAGCATTCCTGTGAGAAGGGATCTCTTCTCAGCTATTTGCAGATCAATTCACAGGACGAAAATGCTTCATTGCCTTTGCTTCTAAACACAAAAACAGACCATTTAACTCGGCTCTAACTTTCTTTCCCCGCTCTTGTTAATTATTAAGAAGAAATTAAAAATTAAATTACAAGAGTAAACATAGAGAAGGTGAAGACAACCAAACAACACAGCCATTGAAGGGCTATTAACCAACACAAACACTGAGCAGAAGTAGCATTTCCTGTTCACCTCTATATATTACTCAAGGAACAGAGGCAATGGGATTTTCTCACCATCTCAAGTACTTTTACAATCTGCATTAAGGTCGCATCCAAAATCCCCTGAACCACCACAAAGCATCTTTACTTGGTGCAGTACCCGGGTGGTGCTGGAGGCAGGGAAGGTGTTCCTGCACCTGGAGGTCACAGCTTTCAACCTGCAGTGGTGCAGGGGGAGCCTGGGGCACAGCCTTGAGCCACCTGTTCCGTCCCACAGGAAGCCTGGGGTGAGAGATGGGACCCAGCTGCCCTTTGAGCTAGGGAAATAAAGAAAATCAAGATGCCACTGTGCTCCCTCCTGTCAGAGTCCATGCACACCAGCCCCAGGCAGCCAAGGTGTACTCGCCAACTTCAACTCAAAGTTCTGGAAAAGCTGATGTCTCCCTCAACAAGACCAGAGATGTCCAAGTTTCTGTGAGGCTCTGTCTCACAGAAAAATAGAACGTGTCCAGGAATGGTTCCTTATGCAAATTCACATGCTGTGAATTACCTGAGGATGAGATGACACTTTTTTCAGAGCTGTTACCTGCAACATAGTTTCTTTTTAATTTTCCTGCCATCTGCTATAGAAATACTACTAACAAAAAAACGACATGGCACTCTTTAAATGCTACTATATTGTATATAAAAAACCCAATCCTAAACCCAACAAAAACAACTCACGTACCACTAGTTACTTTTAGAATATTCTGGAGGCGCAAGTCTTTTCAGGCAGATAAGCCAACAGGGTGAGGACAAGCGAATCAATGCCCTACACAGAATGCCACCCTGACTCCACCTAAGTTCTTAACCTCTAAAATAAACAAGGAAACCCCAAACCAACAAAAATAAAACACTCTCAACAAAGTAAAACCAACTTTAATTAAATCCTACATCATCCAACATTTCTATGCAGAACAAGTGTTTAGTCAAAAAGTAAATATATATGTTTAATTCTCTTTCAAATGTCCACTAGAATCAAGAGCTACCAGTGTTCCTCGGAGAACAAGCAGTAGTTAAACTTCTCTTGCTGATGTTCAGGAACAATTTGTTACATCTTTTAACCAGCAGTTCCCTATTGCACGTAACAAATTTGCTCTCCATTTAAGCACCTAAAAGCCTGGTACCTCACTAAATAAATTAAAACAAATCCAGTTTCTTCAGTAACCATCTTCAACATATATATCTTGCTAAAGCAACATTACTGCAAGCTTTTAATAAATACAGAGAGAAGATCAGTGACTGAATTGGTGTTCTCTGGAAGGATCATTTCCCGTAAACTCTTGCTTCTCCAACCAGTTGGGGTTTTTGGTATGTATGCTCTAAAAATCACTTTGTGTAGTACATCTAATGAAAACATCCCTTACATAGGTCAGTACATTTTGCAGGGAAGGACTGATCTAAATTAGGAATTTCAATGTAAGGCTGAAGGAGCTTCTTGCTGAAACCAAACCAAATTGTGCCTTTTTCGGAGCTGAAGGGAACGCCCCAGAGCCTGAGTGGGAGACTGTAACCAACGAGGGATTCTCAGGCACGTTTGGAATTGGCCTAACCTTCCTCATTCTGAAGGGCTTCTTTTGTGTGTTAAGTCAGAGGAACAAAATTGTGCAACCCTGAACATCTGAATGCTGCATCACATCTGTCAGAGGTCTCCCCCACCCTCCACACACCCTTAATTCTACCTCTTCCTTCGGCAGCAGCACAGACACGAAGCAGCTCCCTGCAGTACAGTGATACCATGGCTGCTATTTACAGTAGAATTAATGCATCTGTGCCAGTAGGGCAGAGGTCATATGAAAAATATACACTATACGTTCCTTTTTTAGCCAGATTAGGATATATTAAAAAAAATTTACTCTTCAAGTCCTAACTTTAAACAAAGAACAGTTCTGTCAGAGGTCTTCAAACCTCCTGAGGATATGTTAGAGCACATTACCCTAACGTATACAAACAAATATTTACACCTCCATAAAGTACCAAAGAATTTTTAAAAATGCCTAGTAGCCCTCAGCGTGCAAAGTCAGCAGGAATTGATTATCCAGGATGTTCACTAACTGTAGAGACAGTCTTGGAATCAAGCATTCAGAAGCAGAGTGCAAAAGACTCAGGAATTATTTCAGTCCACTGGTTTTCACTGTTGTTTCCTTTCTTGTTTTGGATCAGTTCATAGAATCACAGAATGTGCTGAGTTGGAAGGGACCCCTCAGGACCAGAGTCCAACCACCGGCCCTGTGTGAGGCTGCCCAAGAACCACCCTGAGCCTGAGAGCGTTGTCCCAGTGCTTCCTGAAGTTTTGTCGGTCTGTACAACAGAAACCCTTTACAAACACTTATCAAGGTAACCTTCAGCTTAGTGCAAATGACAGAATCTCCTAGGACCTGTAATCTTTTCTGACAGTGTGAGCCATCCAGTTCACTTTAGTAGTCCAACTTTCCCGCAGAGCTTCATCAAACTTTTGCTTGAACTGTTTTAGTGCTTCTTCCTCACTCTTCCCTAAGGCGAGGGAGTCCTAAGGCAAGAGGGAAACAAGGATTGTTAGGAATTTTAAAAAGCACAGTTAAAACCTCTTTCACCTTTCAACACAAGCCACAGTGTGTTTTGGTTCTCCTTTGACACTTTTTTACTTACCATGCATTGAAGAATACATCAGTTGGTTTAAATAATACATCTTCCTGAGTTTAAAGATAAAATTGAAAGAGAATGAAGCAAATCATTTTCACCTTTCCAGGTCTATGCTTGTGCATGAGCCAGGACGTAAAATACCACTGACATGAGTCCATTTAAGATGCATGCACCCTGAACTCATCCTTTGAGCATCAGGCTTGACTACAGACCTTGTTCTATAGAGCTGAAAAAGAAAACTTCAAGGACTGTGTGGAAATCTGATCAGGAATGGAAAACAACGGAACTGTATTAATCTTGGAATCACAAAATCACATCCTGGAAAAATGCAGAGTCCTGCTGAGCTGTAGCTCTTACTTTACCTTGAGATACTGGATGTCCTTGATGGAGGTGAGCTCTGGCAGCCCTGCAGTCAGCATCAGTGCAAAGAGGGTAATAAATAGGTTGCCATGCTTGCGCAGGATCAGGTAGGCTTCCTCACAGTACTGCCGGAACCTGTGCGAGCCAGGCACACACAGGGAGCACAACAGGGAGAGTTACACACATGGAAATGTCTGCAACCAGAATCTGTTACCTGGTCTGACAAATACAGAACACAGCACAGAGAGAGAGAGATGCCTGCAGAACCCCTGCAGTGCATTCTCACAAACACGCCCAATGTCTCCCCAGCAGGGCCTTAGTACGAAACACCACCAGCTGTTCCTCAGAAAGAACAAAAGTGCCAGAGGTCATGGTCCCACCTCTCTGACAATTTGTTAGGTGAAATGCCCTCATGATCCTATAGGGTGGGTTACAGTGGAAAAGCCAAAGCTCTATTGCAGTCCCTCTAATCGCTGTCATTCCTAATTCCTTCCATGATCAAAACTGAAGCAACTGCCAGGGCTGGTGGATCATGAGCACGTGGCTCCTCATGGCCAAGCATCCAAGCAAGGGGCAGCACAATGGACATGCCCTGATGGGCACGAAGGGCAGAAGGGAGCCTGTTCCTAAGGGCAGTGCTGTATCTTGCTTAAACAGCAGAGCCCAGAGCTGCTGAAGCCAGAGCTGAGCCCAGCAAAACCTGCCACCTCCTCCTGCGGGAGACCAAAAGCAACTGTAGAGCTGCAGCTTCTGCTTCTGAAGTAATCTGTGACATTCTAGCTCAGGGAGAGCAGCAGACAATCCTGTAAATGCATGCTGGCACACTTCTGCATAGGTGCAAATGAGCAAACCAACCCCAGGTAGGTTCTGGTATGCTGGAAATTATCACCTCAATTACAAATAGATCAAAATAAAACTCACCGGCCAAATTTTTCAGTGTTCCCTGTTTTTCCTTGTTGAATAACATGAATGAAATCATAGGTGAGTATGAAAGGTACCCGTTCCCTTTTAATTCCAAACTTGGACTTAAAGTTTCCAAGAATATGGCCAAAATCTATGTGAAAGAGCTAAAAAAAAAAAAACCAAACAAACAAAAACGAAAAACAAGTGAAAAATAATTTTTCCAGCAAAACATGTCACTTTTCTAATACCTCTACAGAATGCTGGTATCAAGAACAGTTAGCTCCTAATGTGACTCTCCAAAACCTGTGGTTTCAACCCTTTGGGAGTATTTGGTTCTAAAACACTTCAAGATTTAAAGTCAGTAATAACATCCATGCACTTATGAGTGATCACTGCAGCAAAAGATTCGCTCAGTTTTAAGTTATTGCTGCCATGAAACACCTTGGTGACTGTATCAGACAAAAATGAGCCCAAGGATGAGCCCATGAGGCTCCACATCATCACATCCAAGGTCTTCCAACACAAGGACAGAGGCAAAGGTAGCAGAGCCAAGTTAATCTGAAGGACCCTGTGGCAGTTCCCCACGTTAGAATCGAGGATAAGGGCAATGCAGCTTTCTTCCAGGAGGTACAAACTTAAAAGAATACTGCAACTGTCTGGAAAACTTTCAATTTTGTAACCCTTGCTGGTTTTCTAGGCAGAATAATTTCAATTAAATCAGACAAGTTACATAACAGAGAAACACTTAAGAAAACACATGTTTAGGAGCTCCCCCAGATTCTGAGTGCATAGCATTGTGCTGGTGCTGATTTCCACACTGAGCATTTCTGCAGGGCTGAGCTGCACAGACTCACTTCAGGGAAACCACACTGCTCCAAAATGCAATTCATGGACTTTTAAGAGGGGTCTTTTGCAAGATACCCTAAGACCACTTTTATTCAATGAATCTGAACCATTAAAAGGCCTCTTGGATGTTCTGTAAAAGCTCTACAGAACGGCCTCTCTCCCTACAGAATTGCTGATGGACCAGGCTTTGCTCCGTCCTTCCCCTAGTATTACATTTCCATTCCTTGAAGCTCTCTCCAACCCCCAGTGAACCACAGACATCAGTTCTAACCATGTGTGGCTTTCCTTTCACCAAGGCACTAAAGAAATTACAAGTTCACAAGAGAACTCTTGCACAGCAAAGACACCAAAGGGATTCTGCCTACAGAAGAGATTTTTACCTGCCCATTTTTCCTGACCATGATATTGTCACTGTGTCTGTCACCGATTCCCAGCACATACGTAGCTACACAGTAGCCAGCACAAGACAGAGTAAATTCTTCAATGGCTCGATCCAAGTCCTCTCTGTAACCACAGAGAAAGTTGTATTAGTACACACTGCATGGAATTCCTGTCATGCCTTGGCCTCAGAAAAGATTTTTGCTTGTTTAAACCCGAAGTTCATTAGGATGCTGTAAAACCAGAATTATCTGAAAAAAAAATACTATAAAAGTAGCTATGGAGAACAAGCAACATGGAAGGCAACATAAGGCTTGAGACCCATGTAGTTTTCTTGGGTTTGTTGGTGCTGCCAAATTTAATATAACTTACTCTGCAGCACACAGCCAAAATGCTGCAAATGCCAGGCCCAAGGGTACCATGAATCTCAGGCAGAATTTGACCCGCTAGAAAAACACTTAGCAAGAAACCACACCTTCCACAACACTGAAAGTGCAACTTCAGAGGAATTTTGTAGCTTATACTAGAACTGAGAGAATGACTGTAGAAATTACCCTAAATTGTATTCCTTCAGCCAGTTCAAGAGCGCATCCTTGTTGAAGGCAGCGGCTGCGGCAACGTTGCTGCTGTTTAACTGAATGTCAGCAATGGTTTCTGAACTAGAAACAGCCTCAATGAGGCCAGAGTGATCTCCAGTTGCTAAACAGCCATAGGGCAATATCCTGCAAGGAAACACAGCATCATGTAAGAACGTCCAACAGCAAGAAGTTTCTTCAGTGTATTCAATTTTTGGAGATGGCTGAATACTCATGTGAACAGGAAACTCTCAAAGGGTAATATACAGGAACTGCTTGTAAAGCTAAAAGACCAGCAAGACATTTAAAACGTTCATTTTTCCTACTATGTACATAGATGCAAAAAAGAGAGACATTTTAAAAAGCCTAATTTTTCCTTTTTACTGGAACCCAGTTTTCTTGTAATTTTCCCGGACGAGCCACAGAGGGAGCCCTGTGCCTGCATTTGTGAGCTCCTGCCCGGACAGACCCTGACCCGCTCCAGTTCATTCCCCATAAATAATTGCTGGAAATGCAAAAGATCTTATCCTTTTTCACCTTCTTCCTATTTCAAAGGAAAATGCTAGAAATCCTTCTAAATATTAACATAAAGAATGTTTTCTAGCTCTTACTGAACTGAAGCATAGAAACCCAATGGAAAACAGGAACACATCTCTTAACTGGCTTGGTATCTCAGAACACACCTGTGACCAGTGAAAATACCTCTTACCATGTCACTGCATCACAATGAGACACAGTTAAAGATGGAAATCAAGAAGAGATGTGTACAAACAGGTGTGTTTTTTTCCAATACATTTCCTCCCTCCAGATGCTTAAAAAGCTAAACAGAATGGCAACACCCCATGAGATGGGAGCTCAGCATGTCCAATGGAAACTTACAGCAAACTTTTCAAAGGCAATGCATCACAAATTGAGGTGTCTGCTCTTGTGCCAGGCAGCTCAGGCCAAGAATATTATCTCAATTGTGGTCATGGTCCATGGGTAACAGAATGAATACCAACAAAAATCTACACTGCAGCACACAAGATTTAGACCAGCCCTCACTGACTTAACAGAGCTGTACAAAACAATTGCAGGACATATTAAAATTGATGTGTGTGCCTTCAGACATACATACATATATATATATATATATATATATATATATTTATACACATAAAGAAAAAATACTGCTGGTGAAACTGTCATTAGTATTTATATATAAAACTATATATATATAGTTTAATATATTAAGTTTAATATAAGATATTAAGTTTGATTGCTACAAAGCATAACCACATCTCTTAACTGACACAGCCTATTATTGCAAGCCATGGAAGAAAAAGAAATAAAATTCCTTACAAAAGTAAACACAATTTTTTTTGCCTTATAGCTATCAGGGAACTGAACAGTTTCTCCACCAAAGGGATAACACAACTGAAGTGGTGCTAGTAGTGATGCCTTGGAGGGACTACCTAGAACAGAGGCTAGACAAAGTTAAGAGAATAAAGTAAGGATATATTAAAGGCCTTCAATGGATACACCTTGGGCAGTCAGAGCCTCCCAGAGGCTGCACCCAAGGTGGACGATGGTCACGAGTTTTTCAGACAATTATAAGTTTGGTCAATTTACATAACACGGGTTAATGTTTCAATCACAGCTTCAGGTAATGAAGTCATTTACCCCAGGTTTGCTGCCCTCAAATCACTTTTTGTTTATACTTTCAGAACCTGAGACAGTGAGGTGTCCTTGAGTTCCAGGCCCAGAGGGATTGTTTTGTCTGACCAAAATGCGAAGACAGTAGCTAACACTCTATATGGAGTTTAGAGCTATACGCTAAAGAAGTACAGGATTTCAAAAACATAAAAGCTAAAACCCCAAGGCATCAGAAGCAGTAACGGTATAGGCTGGGATTCTTCCCTACTGGCAACAAAGTCCACTGAAAACCAGATTCAACAGGGTATTTCAAGAGCACTCAACTTCAAAACAATGGCAGCAGAAGTGCACAGGCTTGGAACGTTCTTCCCATTTCTGTGCTGAGCCCTGCGCAGTCCCAGCCCTCTCCCCAGAGCAGGAGGGTGGCTGGGATTGCCCCTGGGCACAGGGAAGCTCTACTCATCCTTATCACCACACCACAAACGGGAGCCAAAGCTGGCCAGGTTAAAGTGCACGCTGGCCTCCTTCCATGGCACTGCAACCCACCCTGCTCGCGGCTGAACCGGGCACACAGCCAACAACTTCCCCTTCAAAAGCAAGCAATGATGAAAGCCTCCAGCCCCTGGAGGGCTGTGTGCTTACAACTGCAGGAAAAAACATCCTTGTCAGAGAGACAGTTTGACAGGAGTCAAGTTAGGGACAAATCCTCTGGGCCCTTTCCATCTCATCCTGGTCTTTCTGACTTCAGCATCTGTCAGCAGGATATGCTCCCAGCTTTTGAAAGCCAGCAAAAGCCACGGACAGATCAATACTGAAATCCTGGGTAGTGCAGAAAATTCTCTTCACTCATTTAAAACTGCTCTTTATTTCAAGTGTTTAATTCACCATAGCAGTGCCCTTCCAAACACACACAAAGTACTGGTGATTTATCAACACGTTCTTAGTAACTTCAGGTCCAATACTTTAAAAATGATGACATGTTTAAGAGTTGTAACAAATACATTTTTCAGTATGTGTGTAAATTCTGATTTCACTCATACACATCCATAAACCTCAGATCTCACACACGTAAGGGAGACGAAAATGAAAACCTACTATAGACAAGCACTGAAACAAAAAAGTGTTTTGGAGAATGTCCTTTATCTGGTCAAAAAGTAACCAAGTATTAAATACTTTTATGACAATTTTCCACAGCAAAAGTGACTTGGCATAGATCAAACTCTTCAAATTCATGATTTTCTGTTGCTGTTACTCTACTTGTTTCTCTACTAACACAACTTTGATGTTACAACAGAGGCAAAGCAGCCCAAACATTTTCTGACGCAAGGATTTTCCTGAGAGCAGCACCACAGACCCCACAGCATCCTTGGAAGACAGATGTTGTGCTCCTCTGCTGTGACATGTATTTGTAATAGGCCATCTATTTCCTGCTCAGTGTTCAGGTACAAGTTTGTCTTAGAAATTTAGGTGTGGAGATTAACTAAAAAATATACTTCTTTGTATATTTGTTCATTTCTCTCTGCTACTTGGATGATGTTTGAGGTGAACTGACCCAAGGCAGACTCCTTAAGTGTCAGTGTTTGTCTAGGTGCTGGTCCTGGTCTAGGAAGCAGATCCATCCTACATCCCAGGCTTTCCTCAGCTGTGCACACACAGGGAGAGCCCAGGATGAAGGACCTACAGGAGCACATCCTCCTGCACACAAGTGTCCCCTCTGATACACACCCTGCCCTGTTTGTCACTCATGAGGCAAATTAAACAAACAAACAAACATTTCTCCTTCTTCAGCTCTCAGAATCAATATATATTTGGGGTTCCTCTCTAGAGCTGACAAATCCCACTGGGAATATCATGCTTGCTTTAGACACAGACTGAGATAAGGTTTCATTTTCAATCACGGGTAAAGAACTGAGTGTGGATTGCAGTGCAATTAGAAGGGAACTGATCCTGTCCCCAGCTCAGTGGTGCATTGGCTGCTGTTTGATCCATGCCTCAGGGAAGCTGAACAATCTGCTTGTGGCAAAACACGACTGATGGGGAGAGGCAGCAGCAAGAGCTGCTCTGACACTGCTGGCACAAGTGAGAAGCCCTGCTTTTACTAGGATGGAGTTACCAGACTCTCTACAGTGGAAAAAAGTTGGAAAGTGCAAAATCCATTATGCATCCACAAATGGAAATAACTTCAGGGAAACTAAGGATGATACAAGGCAAGAAGCAAAGACTGCACTCATTGGTATGGGCACACGACACTGTTTTTCAGGAAAGCATCTTTGACACTACTTTTTCAGCTGAGACCATCCCTCTCACCCAAGCAAAAAGTAACCACTGAGTGCTGCCTCATGAACATGGCAAAGAACTCACTGCTGGCTCATGGATTCTGGCGTTGCCTGTTCTTGAGAGAAGTGCAGGCTGTGAATACGGAGGTCCCAAAGTCTCACCCTCTTGGCTGTGCCCTCCTGCTCTGGGTGTTCTGAGTGCTTTTTTGTCTAATTCTGTTCCCAAGGAAGGTAATTTCAGAGCCCTCTCTTGGCAAGTGCCTGATTATTCTCTTTGACAGACACTGAACTGTAACCCTGCCTCAATCTCAGGATTTAATTTCATAATAGTAACTATGACAGGATGAATGGAAGGAAGATGCTCCCAGTTAAGCAAACAAATTGAAGAGGCCAAATATAGAACTTCAATTCTCACTAGGAACTTCCCCTTTCTACTTTTTTTTTCCTCACAGACTTTTAAGAAAAATCTTGGACATCAGAGCTACTTTTTGGTTTTCCTTTGTTGTGTTTTAAAAAAAAAAAAGCCTTAGTCAGGAAAAGCATATTTGATGACTCTAATCACTATTCCTGTTTGCTAGGCATGGTGTGTGGCCAATGCTGGAACCACAAACAGCTTCTGGGAAGGTAGCTACTGAGGAATGCCTCATCTGGGATTCTACAGCTGCCAAGAGGCTGTCCTTGCCCCCAAATGCTGGATCAGCCTCCTCACAGTCAATTTATAATGACATAAATGACCTAAGGTTTCCTCAAGTCAGTGTTCAACTTCACATGCACTCAGCCATCTCATCGCAAATGTACCTTTTCCAGAAACAATTTGTAATTCATATTCCCACCTTTCCTTAAGCATTCTAAGTAAGAAGCTGATAATTTTACTTACCTGTGCTGATGTTATGTCCCTTATGTAGTTCCCAGTACTACACTTGAAACATAAAGAATTTGAAAAGAGCTTCAAGAATCTAAATGAAGTATTTCAGGCAATATTTAAATAGAAGTACTTCTAGACTTGTAAACAACACTTAATCACGGAGGATTACAGCTCTTGCACAGGTATACAAAATTTAATTTATGGCTCAAAGCAGTTTCTAATAATGTGACACCCAGCACCTCCTTTAGGACCACTTTCCTAAAGTCCAACTAGAATTTGTGAATTATATTACCTAAAACTGGTTCATAAATCTGAGTGGAAAAGTTTCCCATATACTGGAGGGTTGTGTGATAACACTGACTGATACTGTTGGAATGACTGATACTGTTGCTCTTAGGAATGTTCCAGTTTTCCTTAGCAAGGATATGAAAGTAAGAAAGCTGCTTTGCAAGAGAATTTGGAAGATACAGAGATATTTCTGGTCACAAAAATGCATTCTAGCATCCAAACAGTGTTTTACCAACAAGAGAAAGTGACTTCAGAGTTGCAGATGTTCCCAGTGGCTGCAAGTGCTGGTGTGAGCAGCAATGAGAGCTCGGCTCACAGCAGGAAGAACAGGAGGCAACACTTCCCACAGCCTGCTCACCTTGGCCGTGACAGCTGAAACCTCTGGGCACCCTGACAGATGTGCAGAGAGAGGACAGTGGGGAAGGTGCTAAAACCAGGAAAGTTTTATTTCTAAAAGCAGACCCTCCATCCAAACAAACCAGCCCTCGGGAGATCTTACCGGAGATCCAGGCCAGCCTCTTTCCACAGAATGTCCATCAAGCGCAGAATCTGGAGTGTCAACATGTCCTGTCGGAGATCTGCAACGAAAGGTGACACCACTGCTTCAATTCCTCACAAACTTCCTCAGGTTTCCGAGGCCTTCAGAAAAAGGCATCTAAAAATACTCACACAGCCTAAGGGTTAAAGTGGAATTAATTATAATTACATCATCCTGACTGGCAGTGTCTGTGCTTTGAAACTCAGTCAGAAGATGCTTAATTTGTTTAGTGATGTCAGAGTAATCCAGGTTTACATTATGGCAATACAGAATAATACAGCTCAAGTGCAAACATGCCAATGAAGAAGGAAAAGGCAAAACTGAAAGTTTCTAGCATTGCTTACCATCACCATTTTTAAAGATGATCCCTACAAGATCTCCTCCAAACATTTTGTTGTTGTACACTATCCAGAGAGGCTTCATTTTAGAATCCATATATCTACACTTCTCAACACTAGAAGAAAACACGACAGAAGTTTTAGTCAAACAGGAATAATTCACCTAAAAAGATCTAAACATTCAGATGTTCAGAACATAAGAGTACATGTNCTCTGTAAGCATTTTGTTTCAAACACGTATGCATTGCATCTTTGCCTTTTGCTTTGCTTTGTTTCATGGCATTCAGCTTAATTAGACTATTTAGAGTCTTCATTTTATTGAGGGCTTCCACCTGAAAGAGATTTTTTATCATTAAGAGTTATTGCTCTGATTTGAGATGTAACAATGTGAAATCCCATTTCACAACAAAATCAAGTATTAAATAATTCTATAACTTTTTAAAAATGGAAATAATGGACAGAAATTAAATTGCTCATGTTTCAGAAATACCATTTTCGTAATCAACAGAGACACTGATGAGATGAAAGCTCCTAAGCTCTGAGTCACTTTTAAAAGCATGACTTAACATTTCCAAAAAAAATTAACGAGGCATTTTAATATANACAGAAGTTTTAGTCAAACAGGAATAATTCACCTAAAAAGATCTAAACATTCAGATGTTCAGAACATAAGAGTACATGTTGACTTCCAGTCTGTAAATACTTAAATGCTCTCTCAGCTTTCATTCTGCTGCTATGCCATGAGCACTCACCAAGCTATGAAAACATTTGTCACATGTGCAGTTTATTTGATACTGACTGGTGAATGTATCTCTACTCAAATCAAGCACCCTCATTTTCAGAGAAAATTGGTTTTTTTATATCCTTTCCCATCAATTTTTAGACTTTATATTTAAGTGCTGTGAAAAGTTTTAGCGGCCTTTGTGCTTATTGTTAAAAACAGAAGATAGAAATGCAGTCAAATTCACTTTTAGGCTTACATTTAAATATGTTTAGCCATGATAATGCATTGACTAAGACAGTATTAAGTTTCATGGTGGATCACAAAAATCTTCTCATTTAACTGATATCTTAACTTCAGAAGATGCTCAGCAGAGCTTCTGTCACCATAGGAGAAGTTTCCTGTGGCAGCACGTCCTGAACAACGCAGCTAGAGGAAGTTCAGACACAAATGTGTTCCTGCTCTACTGTTTCCTTGCAAAACTACAGTGAAATTGTGCTCATTCTTTACTTACTGCAGTTCTGAGAGTATAACAGAAGGATTCAGAGGAGACTGGAGGTCAGAAAGTGCTTCTCTGTAAGCATTTTGTTTCAAACACGTATGCATTGCATCTTTGCCTTTTGCTTTGCTTTGTTTCATGGCATTCAGCTTAATTAGACTATTTAGAGTCTTCATTTTATTGAGGGCTTCCACCTGAAAGAGATTTTTTATCATTAAGAGTTATTGCTCTGATTTGAGATGTAACAATGTGAAATCCCATTTCACAACAAAATCAAGTATTAAATAATTCTATAACTTTTTAAAAATGGAAATAATGGACAGAANAATAATAGCATCTCAACTAAGCAAAGTTTTTACCTTAGAAATGTGTAAAAAGTCAAGGCAATTATTTGCAATAATACAGGTGGGTTTAATTCTTTGCCCCCTTCTGTTTTGCAAAGTTTTTTTACTGTTCCAAAATCTCTAAGGAAACTGGTGATGCAAATGTATAACAGTGACAGAGCAAAGCCCTTTCACAAACCTAGATAGCACATACAGAAAATACAACTTCTACATCTAAGCAACTTTTTGACCAAATAGTTCTTCTAACAATCAGCTGTGTTTGCACCAGTAAGGTGCTGAGCAATACACAGATTCTTCAGCAAACAACAGCAATGTAAAAATTATGAAAGCTCTTTTCTATACAAGGAAGCTTCAGCCTGACTTACAAGGTGC
>VYZR01011126.1:48000-63786 GCA_013400675.1 Oxylabes madagascariensis | reverse complement strand
CTGTGTCGATTGCATGGCTCTAATTAAATCCATGCAAGGGCTGTGCTTTCTGCTGTTATTAAACAGCAGAGTGTTAAAATTGATTTAGCGGGCTTTAGAAGCAGTTACCCTGGAGAGGTGGCATGGCCAGGAGTCACCTGCTTCTGCAGAAACACAACATAAAGCCAGTCTTCTCCCTAGCAGTTGGACAGATTAAAAGATAATGTTTCAGGCATCTCAGGTGCTGGCTAAGACTTCCAAGAAATCACCTGATGATTAAGAAAGAGAAAATTAGCTGAAAAACAAACATAAAAAACTCCCACAATGTGGGTGTGTGTTGGTTGGTTTGGGTTTTTTTTTTCATTGTTGTTTTGGTGATTAGAGGAAAATAGTGTGAGAAGTTGGGAGGGTCTCAGTTAAGCCTGAACTCAAACTTTTCACCATTCTGGCAGATGCCTTAAATACATCTCATGGTGCACTAACATACCCTGCTCACTGCCCAGAGTGCTGATCAGCTGGTCTCACTATGGGGGGATTAAACAGGAAGAGTATAATAGAGACACAGCAGTGAAAAAGAGAATCACAGCACCAAAACCAGATTTGACTTACTTTGAAGGCACAGGTGTGACTGCCTCGTGAAAGCTTGGGCTTGTCTTGGTTGGCACACGAGGTGTGTAACCCTCAGGAGAGATTTTTAGAGGTGATATGTGACTGCTGTGCTTGTAGGAGACAAAAGGGGGAAGGTTCCCACCAGGAATACAGTCTCCAGGAGTGCCCATAGCTAAGCAGAAGGTAGAAATAAGTGCTGATGGAAATCTGCCTTTAGAGGAACAAGGGGAAATGCTGGAATGTCCTACCTTGAGCCTTGGGAGGTTCAGCTCAGGGCTTCATCCAGAGCTCATTCTAATGGTAGAAAACATTGTCAATTGACACTGAAGGTCTGTCAGGAAAAGTCTCCCTCCCATTCTCTTCCCTACTTCTCCCTTACCAGTCATCCAAAAGCCTCTCTTAGAAATGTTTTGTTCCTGACTTTTTAATTTTCCTATCCAAAGATGCGAGGTGCATCCTTGTGGCTGACTTGGAGATCTCTGCTTTGTGCCTTGCATTGATGAACAGCGGATATGCGAGTCCACCAGACTAAAATTATGAGGGCAGAAATACAAAGAAATAAGTCTTGTTTTATCTTTAGTTCCAGTGTTCACAGGTGAGAGTCTAAGCTCCCAAGGGAAGATAAAAGTTTCATTTTTACCTAAAAAGAAAAAGGAGATGATATCTTGAAGTTAAAAAGGTTACAGCTGAGTGTTGGAGAAAAGCAACAAACATTTTAAGACTTGATAATACGTGAATCAGCAACACTGGGAGAAGTGTCTGCAAGATGATTTGAGTTTCAAGGACGTAAACATACTTCATTGCTCTGATTTAGTCACCCTTGGTCATTCAGGATGTAAGTGGGAACTGATCTCATTTAGGAAATCATTGAGAGGAGATGAGTCTGAGGACTTGATTCTATCTTATCTTGACACACCACAGTTAATAAAGGAAGGCAATTATTATGTTTTCAGGGATGTACCCTCATCTGAGGCATTGTTAATAAACATTAAAGGGCTAGTTCTTCAAAGGTGTTTAAGCATCTAGCTTCCATTGATTTCAATAAAATGAAGCATCTAAGTGCCTTTAAAAATCTGACCTTTAGTGTCATCAGGAAAAAGTGGAGCAAAAGATAAGCAGGTTCTAAAAGGATAACAAGAGACTGCAGGCATATGATTCTGGCATGCTCCTGGTTATTACATTTTTTATATGTATGAAGTGTCTGCACATTTTAAACCAAACAAAGATACAAACAAACCATCCCTGCCTATACAGCACAAAGCATCAAATTGCTTTCACTTCTCCAGTCGAGTCTCAGACATTTTTACAAAACATGCTGTGTGGATTGAGATAAAAAGTGAGAAAACAACAAACCCAACACTATCCCCTCTGCTCCCTTCAGCCTCTGTGACAGAGCCCCCCTCTCCCAGGGCCAGGCTTGCCCCTCCTCTTCCCTTCCCTTCCCCAGAGTACTTGGTGAGCTGGAGGGGTTTGTTCACCCGACTTCGTGTGACAAGCAAACAGTGGATCACAGCCCTAATTACAGATTTTTTGGTTTTTTTACTCAAACATATCTTTTCAGTTAGAGGAAAATACCTTGCTCTCAAGATCAGCCTTATCAAGAAGGTACAGTAGGTATGACATAGTCCCAATGTGATAAATAGATTACATAGACAGCAGTGGCAAGCAAATGTTAACATTTTTTTTTTCTTTTTGAGGAAAAAATCCTGAACTAGAAAATATCATGTTGATTTGTCATTATCTTTTCAGGTTTGTTGCATTTTAATACAAAATAGAAAGTGAGAGTGAAGGAGGTTGCCTTGCTGTTTGTTTTTTCATGTTAAGCCAACTATGCTGCTAACCTACTTCTTGATAAATATTGCTCAACTACTTCTCTTTGGGATTAAGTAAATGAAAAAAAAAAAACCCCTCCGCAGTTAACAATAATTCCCACAGAAGAGATTTTCAAATTTAAAGGCTAAACTGAAATTTAAAACGATTTTCTTGGATTTCCGACCTAGATTCCCTGTCTTATTCTCAGTGCATTTGTCCTTTTAAAGGAACCAATATGTTTGTATAACTGATGTGAAACAAGCTTGACTCCAAAAAGATTTAACTTAATATCTGGCTAAGCATTCAGAGGGTAGTCCATCTGTAGAATGTACATTAAGGACCCTGGCTGGAGCGCAGCGAGTCATGTATGATATCAGGCACACAAATGTGACGTGATGCCCACATACTCTTGAGCATAATTCAAAGTGCCATGAAGCTCCATGGGTAGAGAAGCTATAAACACAGTTGTCACAAATGAGAAAGTCTACAGGGTTATATTCAGGCTGAAGAATGAAGAAGCATTAGAACCAGCCATCACATCCTAATGAAATTGTTAATTAGGATGTTATGGAATTCATAGCTGAAGATAATATCTGTCCAGCAATCTTGCAGCATGCTTTAATTAACCATTTCTCCTCCAAAATTGAAGGCAGACTCAAAAGCAGTGCAGAAAGCACTTCATAAATATACAAATACAATCAAAATGATGTTACTTTTTTTTTTCCTCCAGTGGATGTTTTTAATCTTTTTTTTTCTTTCTAAACAGACCAGCACAAAACATGTGATTATAGGAATAAGTAAACATTTAATCTACATAATCATCAGTCTTTCTTTATGTAAAAATGATTAGTAAATAGGGTTTTTAAGCAACTATTTAGATTAGGCATTGGCATCATAGATTAACTTATTTCTAAAACACTTGATTTTATCACTCTGCCTAATGATTTGTCTCATGATTTATTGGCTAATATGATGAATCATGTTAGATTTATTGTTTATCCTATAAATAGTGCGACAAATCATTAAACAGTGATAAAACCCAGCAGTTTCACAAGAAAGTCTACCTATGTTGTCTTCATGTACAATGTGCTTGTGCTGTACAGTAATTTGATGGTTCTGTTTTCAGTTTTATGATATCAGGTGAATAGGCATCTCTGTTTAAATTAAATGGTTTTACAAAATAATAGTGAAGTCATAATCTTATACTCCTGCTATATTTATTTTATACAGAAAAATAAAGCCTAATGTCTGATGTATAGTAAATCTGTGAATTTATTCACAAGAATAAATGTAATATTCTTTCTTAGAAACACCTTAAATATAATGGCAGTTTTTCATATTTTAGCATGTCAGCTGTGTTTTTCCTGCTATGGTTTCATGTTGCAGTTGACAAAAATGTTGCTTCTGTCCTGGTGATTTTAGAGATCTGAGTCCATCTCATTCCTCTGATCTGAAAGGCTGGTGTGGGATGTTGGTGAACTGAATATATGAAATTTGGCATTCAGATAATGGGAGTGGCCATTTTTTTTCTTAAGACATAATGGCTTCTCTTGTTGTAGACGGAGCTAAGTCTGCCTGTATACATTAGGGATGAAAGGACAGAAAATAGAAGCAATATTCTTGGAAACTCCCTGAGGTCATCAGTGGGTTAGAATGGATGCAGTCATGATGATATTATATTCTGCAGGAGTAGATTTGCAGTATTTTAAATTGAATTATTTGGACTGCAGTGGTCAACCTTTATTGCTACCTAGGCTATTTAGGTTCTTTTGATCTCAAGGTATTGCCACACCCTGTCTCCCCTCACCTGCTGCAGAAGAGCTTGTGCCTCCATCAGATCTGTTGTTTCATACACAGCACCCCCGAAATACCTGTAAAGTGCGGTGTGCCAAGGACAGCTCACCTGCATTTACAAAATCCAGGATATCCTGGAAACACCAGTCTTTTGTTCATCCTTGGATGCAGAGTCCTGAGCTGGTGGAGCTGTGCTGCCCCCCACCCAAGAGCAGCAGATTTGCACAGCATATGCGGCACGTGTGACCTTTGTGCGCAGCCCATCAGCTCTGAACGAGACACGGGCTCGTGACGTGCGAAGAGCAGAGGAAAACAGCACCTGAGAGCCAGTGCTGCTGCTGGGTGTCCCTGATATTCCGATTGCCCTGGATGAAAAGGGTCAATGGGAACGGGAGAGGGGCCAAATGCCACACCCTACCTGGGCAGCTGCACGGTGCCTGAGGCTGTAACCGGGCACCTGTCTTACACAGCTCCTTTTGTTTTGCATGTCACAAGAACCTGAATTGTGTGAGAGGTAACAAAGTGGGATGAGCAAGAAGATTAAACAAAGGATCGGAGAATAAACCTGTGACAAGTTTTTGACAAGCACAGCACTTCCCAGGCCACCGTTAGGTCAGCTGCTTTGGTTGCTTGATTTGCTTGTTTAGCACAATGGTAAATTATGGAGAATTTGGATATTGATTATTTGCACTTGGCCATGGGTGCTGTGCAGCCTGGGCACTCGGACTCTAGTTATTGATTTTTTGCACTTGGCCATGGGTGCTGTGCAGCCTGGGCACTCGGACTCTGGATATTGATTATTTGCACTTGGCCATGGGTGCTGTGCAGCCTGGGCACTCGGACTCTGGATATTGATTATTTGCACTTGGCCATGGGTGCTGTGCAGCCTGGGCACTCGGACTCTGGTTATTGATTATTTGCACTTGGCCATGGGTGCTGTGCAGCCTGGGCACTCGGACTCATCTTCTGTGCCAGGTGCTTGTTCAGCTGCTTGTTCCAGCCTGCAGAAGAGCCTGAACACAAATTGGCAGAATCTATGCAGCAAGGCTCTGAAAATCATCTCCAGTGATCCAGAAAGCCTCATAGCAAGCAGAAGAAGTCCTGCTCCTTGTCACTGTGATTATGGAGATGCAGGAAGCAGGTATCCATGTGTGGCATGGCCTAACGAAGAAAGTGTGCCTTGTTTGTTAACTAACTGAGCATGTCCCTTCACTGCCCTGATAATAATTCCTCCTCTCAGGTTTTCACGGCGAAGCTGCCACAGTGCTTAAGATGCACCATGAAGAATAACGTGCATTTTCTGTATCTTGGACACCTATTTTATGTGTAGAAGAACACTGAGCGCAGCTCAGCAGCTTCCCAGTCCTGGGCAGCTGTACAGTTTTAAAAATCTGTGGAAAATATCACATGAGCCCTTTCTGTAGTACTCTAACCTAGATGTATTTGGTCTCTTTGTGTCTTATCGGTAATGCACTCTTATAAAAAGAAGAAGAAGGAAGAACAAATTTGAGCCTTTGAAACCTGGTAAGAAATAAAACTTCCATTGCCTGTTCTTAAGGAAAAACTGACAATGTTTTTGGGTCAAAGTCCAGAAAAAATGAAGTTAATTGAAAGGTAGGCAGTAAAGAAGATGGCTATTTAGGATTGATATTTTGGTGTGTCCTGTAATTAAATTCACAAAGATGGTCTTGGTGACAGAAGCCAGCAAAGAAAATGTGCTTCTCTGTGCATTTGTTCCTCCATCTGTGTATGAGCACCACAAATTTGTCCTTTGGTACAGTGCTCTTCCTTGAAAGGGTGCACCCCATGGTCCTGCAGCAGGGTAAAGCTGCGGATCTTTTGAGTCTCCGGTGTAATCCTGGGCAGTGCTACCACTGATTTTACTACAGACAGGCTTTTTAGTCCTCTAAGTGTTTCTAGATATATATACTTGTTTATCTTAGTTGAATCTCTTGGGAAAGTTTCCTGGAATTTCTCTAGATCTGAAGGTAGGGGAGGAAAATGGAATGGAAATGCTGGATTAAAGGAAAAGGGCCTTAAAGGAATAAAAGATATCATATTTAATACAGGAGGAGGAAGTGGTTTATTATACTGGACCAAACAGCTAGAAAGACCTTACTTTATAAATGCTGACACAGGCTTATCTCAAAGCAGGGTAAAGGTTATTGCATTAAAGGTTTCAAATCTGGGAAATTCATGTTCCTAGAGTGGGTGCATAAATCTGAGACATTTTTAATCTCACTATGTAAATAAATCTCATCAGAAAAATAAAATTGTATTGCTTTGATTCATTTGCCGTAAACCCTTTTAATTTGATTTTGATTGATAGCTAAACCCCTTGCGTTAGAACTTTTTGAAAAAGTTTCAAGATAAGCAATTACTCACTCCCTCTGGGTAACGCAAAGTTTCCAAACTTGTGAGGATGTGTTACTCCTGTATAAAATATAACTGGCAAATATTTTTTATATTGTAATTACATTTTGGTTTTATCTTTCACAGCATTTGTTCATCTTTCATGCCAGACTTTCAAACTCTGCAATGTGACTGACTGATGCGGTAAGTGCAGTTAATTTTAATTCTGATTTTTAGGACTGGATTTGTCAATCAATATTGTTCACTGGAGTAATTCAGTAAGTGTCTCTAATTTGTTAGCTTTTTTTTCCTGTCTTTCTTTCTTTCTCTTTTACTTAATAATTTAGAAGTGAAACTTCTCTAAGAGCTACCTGTCAATTTGGTGTTCAGAAATTGAAGGATGAGTGGCTGTTGTTTGCATCCCACATGAACACAGCTCTGGTTTGGCAACAGTGATTGTCAGTAGATTGCCATTAAGTCTGTGCTCTTACCCCCATTCAATAGGCAGCCAAGATGCCAGAAAACAGAACAAGCTGCATCTTCAAGAAATAAAAGCACACAGGGAGCACGGGTAACCAGCAGTACATACTCCAAACCAGACAGATCAAATTAATTCCGTGAAGAGGACTGGATTATATAAACACATTACATATGCCAGATATTGATGTAGGACATTATTCTCCCTTATTCACAGGAGATTCTGCTAGTGTCAATAAGAGGTTTACAGAAAGATGTAAAGTGTCATCATCAAGTAGTAACTAATGTTTTAGTTAGCACCATTACTATTTCATATGCAGCATTACCTGATGGGAAAAACCCATTAACTTTAAAACCACAGTTGTGTGCTCTGTATTTCTTCTTGTTTGTTGTCCTTTCAACTTCCCTATCAGCTTTTAACATCAATCAACAAACTCATCCTTTTCCACGTGAATAATGATCCCCTACTGACTGGCATATCTGCTTGGGGAGCAAGGAGAGTAGCAGAGCTGATCCTGCAACACCCCTCTTATCTAGGACACAGACCTTGGATATTCAGGGGTAACATCCAGAACAAGTAGATTAAAATTATTCTGTAATTCACCTAAATTTTTCTGGGTTTTTCACTTGTCTGTAATCCTATTACTTATGTCCTAGTACAGGAACTCAAGGTTCTCAACGCCCACCTGCTGTGCTCCGAGGCCCTTCCAGACCCCTGCCTCCCCCAGCTGCGCGTGCAGCAGCTCTGCATGTCGGGCCTGTAGTCCAGAAAGATGATCCCGTTTTTCTGTGCAGCCAAAATTATGGACTTGCCGTGTCAGTGAAGATAATAAGAACTGACTGGCCTAAATTGGACTTGTATTCTTAGTGCGTTTTTGGCAACGTCATTCCTGTCCCTCAGAAACGGCCCGCATTCCATTCCTCCTTGCTGCACATCAGCGTGGGGATAGACGTGCCCCAAGTGTGGCAGCTTCCCAAACATGCACAGCGGTGCAGGGGTGATGAACCCTGCTGATAGCATCAGCTGCCTGCAGAGCCTCTCCCGCGCCGTGTCCCTGCCCACAGTTGGTGGCTGGGTGTGTCCCCGGCTCTCTGGGCACATGGAACCTTTTGCTTGCATGTGAACCCCGCTCCTTGTGTGGCTAGACTGAAAGCATTCCCTGGGAATAAAACCAGCGTATTTTCCATACGCCATTGCTACATGGCAGTGCTGAGGTTCCTGCAGCACCTCTTTCCAATGCCTTGCTGCAAGTCCTTGGTTGCGCCCAGTGGCTGAAGGTTGGCCACCACAGCTGTTATTGCTCCTTCCTCCAAAACACTTCCAAGTGGCTCCGCTCTGCCTCAGGTTCTAGTAGGGTTTTTTTTGTCTCTGAAGGTAAGCAAGGACTGTTTTGAACCTCTGTTCAGGTGCTAAAACAAGCTTTGAATTCTCTGGCTGGTCACCAGATGACTTTCATTGGGGGATCCAGCCTGCCCAGCCCCACCACTCCTCCTTGTGAAATCCACAGTGGTACTTTTACTAATATTTTGCTCATTTGAACTCTTCCCCTCTGCCTTCTCCCATCTCCCAAAGGTAGAAATAGTTATCTAATAAATATCCAAGTGTGTTCTACATTTAGGGATGAAACACATTTAATGTGGCTTATGCTATATTATTCTTGCTTAACTTTGAGCTTTTGATTTAGCATTCCAGTTTAGCAGTGGTATTCCACAGGGGATATTGTTGGTTTCCAAATCTTTTGTCAGAGTAATTGAGCATAACATCTCTGCAGGTTTGTGTTTCAAAAGATGCATTATCTTTTCCCGTCCATTTGTTCTAGCCAGGCTATCCAAAACTTTTAGTTTTACGGATCCTTTGAAAGAATTTGAGGTTTAGGACTGATAATTTATGTTTCTGCTGAATTTGCAACTCTGCATGTGATGATTAATACACTTCCCTCCATAAATAAGAAGAGATGATATCTGTAAATTGGTAACAAAACAGAAGAATTTCATTAAATTCTGTATTTTGCAAGAGACTTCCATCCTTTTAAATCTTTATAAATTAAACATCATCCATGTCTGGCTCGCTGAAGAATGAATGTCACATATAAGATATCTCCCTTAAATATTTTCTTGAAAGTAATCTATATGATTTACAACATATTGCAATTAACATTGGCCTTTTGTCTGCTTCAAAAGAATGTGAGAACAGTTTTTTGACATCAAAGAGATTTTCTAAATTTCCAAAAATATTCCTGAACTGATGAAAGTTGTTCAGACTGGGAAAAATATGTCACCTTCATTTAAAAGTTATGACAAACTTGATAGATTATCTGCCTCTTTCCTAACCTCAGTTCATGCACAAAAGTGGATTTAAAAATACACTTGCATGTAATACTTTTAGAAAATGCAGATCCTCAGGAGTCAAAACTAAGAATCCTGCACTTCCTGTTTAACATCAACTGACAATTTATTCAAGATCTGGAGGCTGCTATTCTCTCTCCCGTTTCTTTCCAGCCACTTAATTGTCAATGTGCAGCTGCAGTTGAGATCCCAATAAATTTTGTACCTTCTTTCATCCAAAATGTAGTAAAAACAAAGAATAAAGCCCAGTTTTCACAAATATCTATATTCAACTTTATTTTACCGTTTGTTTGTGTCAATATTTTGGTCTCTTTTGCCTTTAACCAACAGTTGCCTGTGGAAATCTTTGTGGGAAGCAGACAAAGGGTCTGTGAATAGGATCCAATTCTTTAACACAGTAAGACATAGAGTCCTGCTCCTCTCTATTTGCTTACTCTTTGCTCTTCACTGCTTTGGTCCCCTTGTAAAGGTTAGGAGGGCTGCTCTGGCCACAGTGTCCTGCCAAGGTGTGACAAGTTCAGGCGCTGTCCCTCTGGGCACTTGGCTGGGGCAGACGCTCTTTGTAGCAGCCCCTGACTTTGATGGCAAAGTATTAACTGTGCAGTTGAGGGAGGGGAGGAGAGACCAGAGCTTGAGTTAGGCCAGCTGCCAGCCACACTAAAATTACTTCTGTAACCACTCCAATATGTGTACCAGAATTTAGGGACTCCGATATATTCAGACAGAACAGTTTTACACAAAGGGTAGTTGAAATACAGTCTGGAACAAACTGCCGAAGTCAGCAGTAGAAGCAAATAGTGTAAATCAGCTCAAGGAGGAGTTTTTGAAGAAAGCAGGGGAAGAGCACAGAGCTACTAGCTAGAAGTTCAAGTTTCAGATGATGAAACACAGATTGATTTGTATTTCCTGAGGTTATGAGGGCAGGTCTTCATGGACCATATCACCTTCTTTGGGCTGTTAAATGTCCGTATGTACTTTTGTGCTGTGTTTCATCCTCTTTCAGTTTGGAGTGTTGCTTCTTTCCCCCCACACCCTCTTGCTTGTACAGTCTCTTTAGATAAGGTCATGTAGAGACAAATACATAGCGCAGAACCTCTGTTTCCTCTCATCTTGGTGAGCTTCACCAAAGCCAGTGCAATTATTTAGTAACAGTGGTGCAATCAAGAGCACTTTTCAGCCTCTTGGCATATAAATTTTCCTGCATTGTGTTGTTTCCTGGGAAGGGCCTCCAGACCATGACACAGTATTTATGTCTACACTGTAATGGTAATGAAATTTTGACTATGAACTCAAACATGGAAGTGTTTTAGCGTTTCAGGACATCAAACATGGAAGTGTTTCAGCATTTCAGGGTACCACTGATCTCAGGGCTGCCATGCTGATGTGGTGAAAGATGCCCGCTGCAGGTGGGAACAGAACAGAAGCAAGGAGAGAGCAGATCCACTTTAATGCTCTTCAGTGATGAACCTGCATTTTTTCCTTGTGGCCACTGGTGTGATATTCTTGAGCAGAGAAACTCTGCCATAAAAAATCTTGGGTTTTACTGTTGTTGTTGGGCTTTTTTTAATATCCGGCAGTCTATAAACATAATTGTGCATGTAACAGAGTCCCTTTGCCCTCTCCCACATTTGTGACCCACTGACACTTCTCTCTTGTGGGAGTCCTGAGCTGACTCCCCTGGCTCTCCAGGAGTCATTCTTGGGAAAGGCTTGGGGAGAGCAACCATGGGCATAATTCTGAAAGGTGTAGTCTTCATAAACTTTCTGTCACGTCAATAAAAGCTGAAATTGTTCCACAGCTTGGGCAGGTAGATTTTGCCTTGAATTTCACCTAGACTTTTCTTTCTTTCTTTTAATAGTTCAATGTCTTAAATTGCCAGTACTACAATATCACATGAGAAAAGAGGATTGTATTTTATTACAGGCTTCAGTTTCTAAGTCATAGATTGTAGTAGGTACCTTGTTTGTGTAATGTTTCCTGTAGAAAATTTTCAAATGAAAAATTTCCCCTTGTTTTCTGAAAGTCTTTGACTGCAGATCTGATAAGCAAAGCACAAACGTGTTTTCTTTATTTTGATGCAAGAGCCCAAAATACAGACTTTTTTTACTGAGATTCCCTGTGCCTTGGGTTTCTTGTTTAAAGTAACATTTATTTTCACTGAGATTTGAGTATGTCCAATATCTTCTGCCTCAGCATAACATTCAAAAGTGCTCTTTGTTCATTCATTACTATGCCTATTGGGGTGCAGAAAGGGCATAAAATACCTCTTAATGATTCCCACTTCCTATATTTACATCCCTGTTGGAAATTAAACATGCTGCTTCATAAAAAAGAAAGAAAAAAAAAGAAAAAAAAATTAACAATTAACTGAACTTTGTAAATGACCACAAAGACTTGGTTCTTGCTTCACAGAAATTCATAACCTGTGCTGGCACAGTCCCTGCTCTCTGCTTCACAGCCCTAGATGTGCTGGTATTGTGTTTAAAGCCCAACAGAGCAGTAGCAGCGAGACAGAGCTGGCCTTACAGGAACAGAGCAGCCAGATGATTGGATCCCATTTCCCACAGGTTTCCAAGCCTGCAACTGAAAATGCCTTGTAACTCTATTAGGAAAGACCTATGTGATCAATAGAAGCAACAAGGCCACACAAGTACGTCTCGAAGCACGACGAAAATTGCACATCCCGTGGTGCTCAGGGGACTTAATATTTTTCAGTGATTTTCTCACCCCATCCCTTGCCCTTGTTTACAGAGCAGTTGTTCTGTCTCATGCAGCTTTACTGCAAAATGTAACCGGACTTGTTCATTACCATATCTTACTCAAAAAAAAATCAGTTCCGTACTTTTCTTAACGTTTGAAGAAATATAGATTGTTTTTCCAAAAGTTCTCTTTAGTTTTGTACAGACTGTTTGTTATTTTGAGGTGGCATTATGCAGTTTGAAAGCGAGGGGGCCTGCACTGGTGAGAGGAGAGGCCAGCAGTCCCTCTCCCATCTCTCCTGTCTGAGCCAGGAGGCCCAAGGTCAGCAGCCAGGGTGTGATGGACCCTGGGCTCCACGTGGGGAATCACAAGCCGCCAGCTGACAGGGCCCTCACCCCAGATGTTCTGAGGGTGGATCTGAGGTGATGTGGGATGGATCTAAGCTCTGAAGTTGTCTCATGGCAAATTATTTTCTGAGCAATTTTCAGAACGATCTCATTTTAGTGACAGCAAAGAGACAGCGTGTTCTTTTATGTAATTATTTTTAATTCACCGTTATGCACACAATATAACCTCTTGTTTAAAACTTTTCTAATCTGAGAAAAACCAAACACTTACTGTGAGGTGTACAGGGAGTCTTTTATAGACAGTTTATTTAGCTCAGAGCAAATGAAAAAATAACTACTTGACTAGGTTAGCTTTGGGTGCCCTCAGGCTCTTTGAGATTAGTTTTAGATTCATATACTATGGTCACTCATTGACCAAGCTGCTTCAACCCTTATACATATCCAGCAAAGTATCATTTCCCTCAGGCATGGTTTTCTTTCAATCATATTTAGCAAAACCATTAAACACACTTGGGGCTTGCACTGAAGAGAGAAACAACTTCATATGTTCACAATTCAGAACAACTTTCTTCTTCAGGAAGTTCAAAAAATTTGGTTAGGTCTCAGTTTTTGAAGACTTTAGTTTGGTGCTCCCTAAAAGGGTTCTGTGTAACTTCCCCTGTAATTAAATTACTCCTGCAATATTCCTAGTGATTTTTGTCAAAAATTTTAAAGTTGGTGCAAAGATGCTTTATTCCTATGCAAACAGAAAAATGAAATATTTCTCACTTTTATTTCCAGGAGTATTTGACAGTTGATACAGCACTGGGATGGGAAGCAAATGCTACATTGATTGCTTCTTTTCTTTTTAAGAACCATTACTTGAGCGGCCAAATTTTGTTTTTCAACAAATCCTCAAACCATAAGGGTTTCAGCTTTGATGTTTTTTAGAGAAAGCTCTTAACATACCTCCCCCCCTGCCCCCTAATAGGTTTGGAGCAGATGAGCACCCATGAGAGTGGATGCAGAGTCTCCACAGAGAAAGAGCAGAGTGGCTGGGTCCCTCCACCTCTGGTGTTTGGCTGTGCCAGGTTTCTGATCCCCCACACAGCTCCCTTCATGTGCAGAGTCATATTGGCTCCAATTCAGGGAAATTCAACACAGGAAGAGTAAGTGTTCACACACAAAAGGCTATATGTAGGACTTGTTACTGGACCCTAAATTTGGATTTGGGAAGCGTTCCCAGATGGCCCATAAAGTGAGTATTTTTGGTTCTTAACTGAGAAAGATTCACATTAAATCCTCTTTATTAAACACGGGTTTATAGGAAATACTCTTCATTTGAGCAGCGTAGCTTTGAACAGAGTAGAAATGCATGTGAGAAGGAGGTGTAGGTTTTTTTTGTGTGCCATGTGTGGGTGTATTTCCCTGTGTATAGAGTTATTGTTCGTGGGAGAACTGTGAGGAATTCTTTTTCCTTTCATGGTTATCTATTTTGGATGGGTGCCTATGAAAGAATTATCTCCCAAATTATCTGAGAAGTAAATTATGCTCTCTCTTCAAGATTTGTCTTAATACAAATGCTGTGCCTGACAGGTATCACTTAGGAGTTCAGACTCACCAGTGCACTTTGACTACTCAAAGCAGAAATCTCTGGTGAATCTCCCTCTGCTTTGCCTGGCTGGATTTTCCTTGAACTCTTGGATCTTTAATACATGGAGGCATGTGCACACATCCTCTCCTGCTGCCACCCCCTTCTTTCTCTGTATGGAGATCACCAGAACTGCTTAAATCTTTTGGCTTAATTTTAATTTCTTTACCGATAGTAGTGGAATTCCTTAGATTTATATTAAAGGTGCCATGATATCTTATATCTGTAAGCTCTCCTACAGTCAGGTTTAGAGCTTTTACAGGTCTCTGTATTAACATGAACCACATTCATGCGAGAATTGGCTTTTTTGTAATCATACATCTTTGGTTACTGCATGCATTAATGGTCTTGTGCACTGAACTGTAAACATGAGAGTAAGAATTTCTTCTTTGAGGTGGGACCAAAATGAGCAGATATCTGAACAGTTGTTTACTTCTACATTTTTCCTTTTTCACAACTGTCTTGATGTTCACCATATTGCTAAAATTCAGAATGAGAGGTAAATTGTAGACCTAATTTTTGCTAAGTCATAAGAAAAATGTCCACTCCAGGAGTGTAAGACTAGGTGTTGAAACTCAAATTTCTGATTATTTTCTATCTTTTAAAATAATTTTTGGGGGTTAAAACAACAGGCGGCCTTTTTTTAATTATTTATCTTGCTTTATGTAATGAAGCTGTCCTGGACCAAAGAGGGACTGAACCAAATTTTGGGCAGTGTAACTATTTTTTGGATATTGTCCTCTCTCATTGTGTCAGAGTAACCAAGTTGTTCCTTTATCAAGGTTTGTTGAGCAGCTGCCTAAGATCACAGTCTATGTGTTAGAATAACTGACTACAGTGCAGTTTTAAAGCCTCTAATTTTAGTCTTCTATTATTCCTCTTTTCAATTGTGCATCTTGTCATCTTCAGTTATTAGAAATTCTAAATTTCAGCAGTGAAAATGCTAAACTATCTCTTCTAGTAGTTTTTCGTTAATGTTTTGTGATTTAATATTTCATTGTGTGTAAAAAATCATGAGACATTATCGTGTGAAAAGTACTGGATAAGTTTTATTATATTGTTTACAGCACTGAAATCCTGATGATTTTACAGCAGTGAAAATTAGAGATATTTTTCTTAGAGGTAAAATAATTAGGGGGTTAGGTGAAAGTGAATACAGTTTTTGTGTTTGATCATGCAGAATATCAGACTTTTTGAACCTTATTTTCAGTTGTTTCCTGTTAGAAAAACAGATTATTCAGAATTTCATCATTTTAACTATAAATTAGCACATTTGGTCTTATTTTCTGGAATTTCCATAGTACACATGGTAGGCTACAGCAAGCACATTGTCTCTGGAAAGCCTTCATATCTTCTGAAAATATTAAATGTTTTAGAGAGACAGAGAAGAAAACTCAAAGTGAAGGTAATGCCCTAATTTCTCCTTACATGTGCACCTGAAATAAGTAACTTGAAAATGTCTTAAGGTTTGAATTTTTAAAGTGACAAAGCTTAGTTCTGCCTAGTGATGTGATGACCCTGTGACAGTATCTTTGCCTCCACATCACTGCACTGATTTTGTGTCTTCCAAAGGCAGAAGGCAGATCTTGGTGGCCTTTATTTTTCCCAGGTACAATATCACAAGATTTAAATCACTGATAGGAGCTTCCTGATGCTCCTTGTGTTTCCAGTTTGTAAACTGGCAACGCTTGTACACTGAAAAGCTTTGTGTGGTGGTGTTTTTTTTTGGTTTTTTTTTTT
>VYZR01011126.1:23074-47955 GCA_013400675.1 Oxylabes madagascariensis | reverse complement strand
TTTTGTTTTTTTTTGTTTTGTTTTTGTTTTAAATAATGAAAAGCTCTTTTTGTTGTAGATCCCTACTCTCACGTATGAACAGGCTCCTGGTCTCTCCCAGCACCACCTGTGGCCAATAGAGGAAGGAGCTCCCACAAAAAATAACTGGGAGAACTTGCATTCAGATCCTGTTCTGTAGCATCAGCAAGAGGATCTCTCCACTCACTTCAGTCTAGAAACCAACTGACCCAACCAGGGGCACAAAGTTGAGCTCTGTGAAGGCTCTGTTCTTGTTTTGTGATAGTTGACCTCAAAACTGTTGTTTAGTGAACTTTCCTCAGAAAAGATACTGACCCAAATGTCATTTAAAACTTGACATGGAGATACTTCATGAATGTCTGTGCTGAACAGAGTCCAGACAGAATTTCTCCCTTTGTGTTTGTGTGAAACAGGAATCTGAATTCAGTCACGTCTACACTTTGGGCTTGTAGAAATTAGCACAAGAAATAATCCCATGTTATGGAGTAATTTTTGATGTTCCCTGTAATTAAAATAGTTCTGCATTGCATTCAGGCAAAAACTATGCTTTGGCAGTGTGGTGAAACATTAGAGAATTCTCCTCAAATTAGTTACAGAAATTGAATGACAGGACAAATTAAGAAGAGGCAGGAGGGGGTGAAATATTTTATTTTAAAAATACTCCATAAAGACAAACATGCAGTAAATTAGCAAATGTGCCTTCTCAGTTATTCATGGAAACATGTTTGGAAAAAAACCATGGGGTTGGTTTGTTTATTATTTGGCAGAATTTTCCAGTGTTTTGTCAGCTTCCCACAGGCTGCTGTGCATGGAGCTCCTTGGGAGGATCACCAGAAGGCTTTGAGGAAGCCTTCAGACATGATGGACCAGACATGGAGGAGAATGACAGAGAAGGCAACGAGCTCAAAGCTGAGCAGCCCTTCTGCAAACCTTTCCACCCCAAAGGCATCATTTCAGCAGTCACATGTATGGAGGGAGAAAATTAAAGAGATCCATGCATCTACCTGCATACTGTCCTGGATACTTCAAAAGCTGCAGTAAAAAGTATAAGCCAAACTTCCTCTGCATTTACAGCAGGTGGTATTAATTTATGTCATTTAGATTAATAGCAGTTGTTATTTAACAATAGCTGTTGATAAACTAGCATTGGTTTAACAATATGCAAAAAACTGCATCTAAACTTGGTGGTGGGGGGAAGCAGGGAGAGCAGCCAAGTGCTCCACCCAGATATAGATGTGTGTGTGTGTGTATATATCTGTACATATATATATATATATTAATTCCTCTGTCCATGCACAGAAATGGTAACTTCAGTATGTTTATAGGGAGTGGTAAAAAACAGCCACTTGTAAATTCACTGAGACAAGGAACACCAGATTGGATCTGTGTTTTCTTTTTTTAAATGTTGCTTCCAACCACAATGTAAGTGTTAGAAAGGAGGGGGAAGCTTTTCTTTTTTGGAAATATATTGGGTTTTATTGCAATAAATGCTTCTGGCTCAAAGACATCCCTAGTTAAACCTGGTAATCTGTGAGTGGAAGGGCATGTGCTGGCAGAAGAGAGCAGAGCTGTGAAAAGGATCTGTCCTTAGGACCTGTCTATCTTTTTGTTCATAATAAAAGCAAGGGAAAAAAAAGAAGCAGTGTTATCAGTACACTTCTGCAAGTGAATTAGCTAGCACAGATTTGATAAAGCTTATAAACCCTCTAGAGCAATCGTGACAGTTTGCTGGCTTGGGCTTTGTCTGCTGCCAGTTACTCCTTGCTAGTGGCACTCTTTATTTATGCTTCAGTACCACGTTATCCTCTGGGCTTCAAACAGAAGGGACCTGTCTGTAAGTGTTTTGGTTGTGGTGTTAAAAAATAAGAGTGCAGCAAAACACATGCAACAGTGCCCAAGCTCCGTTTCAGGCAGTTTCCCTTCTCGTGGTGTCGCTTCCCCGTGACTGCTCCGTGCACACAGCGTGGCTGAGGTGGTGTGTGTCTGCCTTCCACTAGAGAGTGTCACAGAGTTATTTCAATGAATGAAAAAAGCCAAATGGATGCATTATCTGCTTTGTTGTAGGTAAAAGGCAAAAGTGGTGTGACCTCAGGAACAGGAGATAGCTGTGCCTGCCTACATGTTTTCCATTTTCTAACCAGTGCCATTTATTCTTCAATCTGCAGCTAAAAATGTACGCACTGCAGGAGGGGGCCATATTTTCATGCACATCAGGGTTTTTTCTCTGTCCATTTGACAACGTGTACACCTTAATGTTATGGTAAATACACCATCTGACACTTTTTGCTCTCTTTTGTACTCAAAACTTTATACATCAAAATGGTAGCACAATTCTGGCTTTCATTGTCACATGCATATTCCTAGCACAAAGCATTGGCAGGCAGACTTTAGATTTTGGATCAGTCTATGTAAAATTCTCCACATGGGAATCTTGGAAAAAAAGTTGCAGTCCATTAGCAAATTCTCATATCTGGACTGAAGATGTATATGCATAAGTAGAGAAATTGAAAAATGGTGTTAAGTAGTCAGAAAGTCTCCAAAGGGAGATCTGGACAAGAAGCTACAGTAATAGCAGTAGATGGCTGTTATTATAAAAAGAAAAACTCAAAAGTGAGGACAATAGTAACATTCCAAATGCATAAAGTAATTTCTTCAGCCTCTAAAATTTCACATGGAAATGCAAACGCTGAAGGTATTGTTTTTCAGGTGAGTCATATCATAGAATAACACCTATTCTTTTTTCCCTAAATGAAGGATTATCTATGAAGATACTTAATTCAAAATAATTAAAATTCTGAGCACTGTGCTTAAACTGGGGTTTAATCATCAAGGTCAGTTTAGGAACTTTCCTGTCCCTGAATTCCAGCAAACTCTGCAATTTATTTGTTTCTGATATAGAGGGCTGATCCCTCCTTCCTTCCAGGTTTGTGGTGCATGGTCAGCACCTGTGTTAGATGTACAGTTTTCCTTCTGCCTTAGCGAATGTGACACCTCAGGTGATGCCAGCTGGGACTGTCCTTTGGTGCCATCCTGTCCCCACCTCAGGGGACATACAGACACCTCAGCAGGCACACCTCTATTCCCAGATGACTTCCAGGGTATAGGAAGAATTTTAAAGGCTCTGGAAAAGTAAAAGACAGAAGAAGCAGGGCCAGTCGGGCTCAAAACTTCGTTTCCTTACGCTGGAGGGGTGAATTGGGCCCGAGCAGCCCTTGGTGATACCGGTGGGTGACAAAGGGGTCCCAAAGACCTGAGTGCAGAGCAATAAAAAGGGAGTTCTATTGAAAACAGGACAAAGCAAGGAGTGCAGTGTGAGCAATTATGTCAGGTCTTACTACAGTGAGGTCAGCAGCAGGCCAGGCCTGTGATGTCAGTGAGAAACTTCAAGGTCCTGAGAGTTAAAGATCCTGAGATACATCTTGGTAAGGAATGTACTTTTATGTGACAGTCTCAGTCTGTTCTTAAAAACTTCCAGTTTGGTTTAGCTATTTAAATATCTCTGCAATTATCTCACCTCTGCATTTGCATCCTTCCCTAATGGAAAGGTGAAATACAAGTAATGTTATAAAATCTATTTGATTTTGCTAAAATGAAAGTGAGCTGCTACTGCATTGGAAACTTGAGTGTGTAAAATTGATTTGGGGGAGTCGTGTTGAAGCAAAGGAGGGATTTTCCCATCATTGCCCCATATTAAGTGCTAAATGAAGGGAAATGCACAGCTGTGGATAACTAAAACAACACCTGAGAGAATCTACTGGCCCCCAACAAGCAGGTTTTAAGTACAGAGGGGTGGATAATAGTAAATAACAAAAAGAGTGCCCATGTTGCTGAGCTGAGCAGACATTGCCTTTCCAGTGGCAGCAGATGCAACTCCTCAGTCCAGCATTTGCTCCTGAAGCCACCCCACCTTCTAGAGCCCCTACTAGTGAAGATTAAGAGAATTGCCAGTATATATGTTTTTCTAAAAAGAAATAGAGAAAGTCTAAAGGTGAGCTTTGAAAGTAAAATAATGATGAATTTTTTTTATTCTGTTTTCTAGAACACATTGAGACATCAGCACAACCACAGTTACAGGAGGAGGGTGAAGGTTTCTGTGGCTCAGAAGGAAGGTGTGAGAAACTGACTCTTTATCTCAGTTTACCCTTTAAAGTTAGAATTGAAACCATCTTTTTTTGATATACGTAGAATGTTTAATTAACGTATCAGGGCTGTGTGACCCTTTGTAATGAATTTATGAAAGCAGATGTATTTATTAATAACCAGGTGGCTGTTTTTCACTTTGTCTTCTCATAAATATTACCTTAAAGAAAAAAAAAGTGAGTAGAAATATTTTTAGGAACTTTTTGATAAGAATTGATACCTCATTACTGAGCTGCTGTAACGTTGAAGAATAGCTTATACAACCATACTATGTGCACTTTATTGCATGAGGGATTTCTAACAGTCAACAGAAGTTCCTTCTTGAGGACCTGGAGAGAGTGGGTTCTAACTCTTTCAAGTTAATCATGAACCACAGAGCAAGCACTGAGTAAACTGATAGCACAAATTGAAAGGTCACAGCCTGTATTGAGAGAGGCTGTGGTATTTTTCTCTTAAAAGAGACATGACAATTCATTTTGATCTCTGTCACAGAGGTGCAGAGGACTGAAGGGGAGATTGTGCTCAGTTGGAGCTCAGCAAAAGGGACTGGGAGCCTCACCACACACCCCTTGTGCCCTCACAGAAGAGAGCAAATGCAGTCTCAGGCTGTCACTGCTCTGTGCTCATCCCTTTTCTTGGGTTGCAATTCATTGAATCCTTGATGGTTTGACTTGGGTATGCACCACAGTGGGTTTGAGGGGCACTCTGTGAGGAATAGGTTGCAGAAATGTCTTTATTCTCCTTGAGATTTCTCACTGGGTCACAAGGCACTTTTGGCTTTGCACTCAGTGAAACATGTATACATGTGTGTATTTGTCTGTCATGTCCATAACCGATAGGGCAGGGGAAAACAGAGCATAGAAACATTAATATACAAAATATATTAGAATTTAATCTACTAGCAGAATGAGTAAATTAGCAAGAGTATGTCTGTGTCAGGATGAGATGGTCATCCAAAAGTAATAGAATTTGTGTTTCAGTATGAGAAAACTGTAAAGGTTTAAAGCTAGGATGTGTGTTTACCTGTTCTTTTTTTTTTTTTTCTCCCTTTTCCCTGAAATATCTCTTCATGCCAGGCATTGCATATCCTCCAGCCATTAGAATTACTAGTTGAAGCAGGAATAGATATGTAGGAGCATATTCATGCTGTACACTCCAGGGCAGGTGAACACTAAATTTACCTCCAAGTGCCTTAAATGTCAAATAAGATTAACCATCTGCTAACCCATCTAACAATTCATTAGAAGTTCTGCTCCCTGGCATAATAGACAAGGTAACCCCTTTGCTGCATGGGAGTTGTCCAGCAGATGGTCAGAAAAAACAAGCCAGTGTTGGGTGATGGGACCATTTTACATGCAATAATAATGTTCTCCTGGATGAACAGCAAACACTGCCCAAAGAATCCCACAGAAGAATCACTACATGGTTTACAGAAGTTAATGGCCAGGCACTAATGTACTCACACCTGTATTCAGATGGAGAAAACAGTGATATGTGTGTTTAAAGACCCCAAATGTTGCTAGCTTTTTTTTTCCAGAAATTAAAGGTTTGCTAGCTTTTTTTTCCAAAAATTAAAGGTAAGAGCAAACTATGATAACTGAAAGTTTACTCCACAATTTAAAAAGAAGCAGGAAGAAGGGAGGGATATTCCTGTTTTTACATGCAAAAATACTACTTTGAGTGTAGCACAGTTCTATTTGGTTCAGAGGAAGTCAGATTCCCTGGCTCCTCAGCTTCAGGAGCTGAGTTGTAGTTCCATATTTATAGCAGTATCCAACAAGAGAAGGAAATGAACATCGCAAAAGGGTGCAAATGACCATAGAAGAATACACTGGATTTTGGAGAAGGGACACCCTTTATAAATAAGCTTTGAGACCCTGACAAAGAAGTCAAATTAATTAGATTTTTCTGAGACAAAACAAAGAATATGTTTATTCAGAATTGTCTCAGAGCCCTGGGAGAAATTTGAATTGGAACCCGTATTAAAAAAGCCATCAGGGAATATCTTGCAAAAGACATTTGTATATAAAGAAATGGTATTGTTGCCATTGGCCCTAGAAGGGTCTCATCACACATGACCTTGGGATCTATTTAACATCCTGGAAAAATAGCTGTTATTACCACCTACTTAAAATATAAGCAGGTGCCAGTAGTATTTTCTTAACACGGTCTTTCATCTTAACCCTCGACAATAGGTATATTTTGGAGAAGCATAAAAGCTTGAATTCAGAAAAAAAATTATGCAAATATTGACCAGGGCAGTTGAATATTTTAAAAATTGCAGGAAGGGGAACCACATTGAGAAGTGGAGCTGCACAAAGGGCAGGGCTGGGGCTGGTTTAGGGCAGGGGAAGGTGAAGAGCCCCAGGCTGGGCAGGTCATGCCCAAGGGCTCTGTGCCATGAGGATCCAGGGGGGAACAGTGTAATTCAGCCAAATATTCCAACTCAGGGAGAAATTTCCCACCCTGCATCCAAACAAAATGAAGTCAGCTTTGACTCTGCAAAATGTCGATGAATTCTTCAGAGTAAATCAGCCCTGTCAGTCTGATGCGGAGCTGTCACCTGCTTGTGACATAATATAATATGAAATGATATTGAACAACATGCGTTTGGCACTAAATTGTTAGCGGGTTTTAGCTTTGACAGCAGCAAGTTTATTGCTTTAATCCCAAGGTCTTTTAACCCTCTTTGACATAAATTGAGGTTGGCTTTTGTGAGAAAACTCCACTTCAGTCTCTCTTCCTTTACCTAAAACTGCTTTTAACAATTTATGCTCATACATCAGACACTCATTTTGAGTGACAAAAAGAAAAAAGATCTATTAGAATAGAAGGAAAAAAGGGTCAATTTAGGTTAAGCAGTGTATGTCTCTTTTGGTAGGCATGTCACAGCTTTCTTCAGGTGAATGTGAATTTTAAGTTGTAATAATGTATTGCTGTAACAAAATAAAACAAATCTGTGACAAGAAGAGAGAATAAGTATTGTATGAGAAAGGCTGATAACCTGCACAAGATTATTCTCCCTTTTTTTAATGCAATTTAATTTATTGCTAAGATGGGTCCATTTTGAAACTTTTCTCACAAGATCAAAGGATTTTCTTTATGCAAACACTGTAGAGAGACAGAGTAGTTTAGTGAGGGTCACGTGCAGAAATACAGATGTATGGAACAGATACTACGTACACACAGTTTTTGCTGAATAGTATAGCTGGCTGATAGCACATAATTCAATATTTCTCCTTTTTGAGACACCTTGTTCAGTTTGATAAGTAAGTACACATTGTCATCAGTGCTCTGATAATCCAGTCACAGAAATGCATCATATATGAACTCCAACATCAATAACACAGGACAGTTTTATCACCCTTGTTTTTCTACTCTCAATTACTGTATGTTGCTCATAGTGTTGCTTTGAAATAATTTCTTTATTGCATTTTAAGCTCAGCTGAATCTGCCCTTGAACTGTTTAATAATAGAGAATGAACACATTCTCAGCATATTTGCAAATTATTTTTTTTGTTTTCTTTGTTCCCTCTTAAAGTATATCATTGATCTACCATCATTTTTACAGAAAAGGAAAATATTAGACAAAAGAAAACTTGTGTTTCTTTACAACTGTGAATAGTTTGAAAATTTGTATAAATTGCCCTTTTTGTCTCTTCTAAAAGTCACATTTTGCTATTTCTCTCATTTTATCCATTTTTTTTTTCTGATTTATGATATTTTACTATAATCTATAACTTCTTCATAGCAATTTTGCTTCTGGCTAATATTTGAGCAAATACACAAACAAGTTTGTCTATAAGCATAAAAAAATTATCTGATCTGTGATCTACAGATTTGTGTCTTGTCTCTTTTGCACCCTGCCCCATGGTAATAACCTCATTTTCTGCTTGGCTTTCACTGTCCCCTCCACTCCAACACCTTCAACTTCCTCTTTCCTCCTCATTTTCCAACTCTTCTACCATAAAATCCGCAGGTGCCTAGAGCTGACTGTTATGCACTGCTCCTATTCTCACTTATGTTTCTCACAGGCTCAAAGTAAAATTGAAAAATAAACTTTGCTGAATTTTTATGTTGGGAACTGCAACCCCCACATCAGGAAAATATGAAAATAAGGAAATATTTCAAGACCTTTGATGACAGTGTTATTTTCCTTCCTAGTTATGCTATATAGAAATTATAATAATCTTTCTCTAGATCATAATCTATCACATTCTGTTCCCTAGAGATACAGTGAGTGCTATGTTATATCCCAAATATATCTTTCTATAAATTAAAAGCCAAAGTAGTATTAATTTTGAAGGTTATCTCCATTTTTCCAGCCTTGGCATCTGACTTCTTTTATCTTCATCCTTCTCCTCACGTGTCCTTTGGTTTGAAAGCAGGCTATGCCAAGCTGCTGATGCAAATCCTGACTTCTCCAAAAACCAAGGGCAGTAATTTCCTGCTCAGGGTTTGGCCCTGCAGATTGGCTGCACCTGCTGGAGCAGAACAAAATGCCTCCACCAGGTGTTTCCCGTTGGTAGGTCCTGCTCCACCACAGTGCTCAGATTCTTGAAGCATTTGGTACTGGCAGCCCTTGCAGTTTCCCTCCTCCCATTACAGCTGTAAGTATAAATTCCACAACATTTCCAAATCCTGACAGAATGAAACTTGGGGAATTGGGAAAACGGGGTTAGTGTATGAATTGTGATCTTGTCCATGCAATAAAAAGCACTATCAGCGGGCATTCAGCAGCTGAACTACCCTCATGTTGTTTGTATTTTTATGGGCACTCTTATAACAATAGTCAAGTATGATTTAACTTTAAAAGGGATGCTATAGCATTGCTCAAGTCCAGAGCTGCCATAATCTTTTGTGGTAAATCTTTTGGATTTTATCTAGCTTTTAAAAAGGAAGGTAACATGAAGAATTAGTAATAGAATACACAGAGGCAGCCTTTACAATGACTTGCCAATCCATCCTGTTTATTTGGCTTTGCATCTATGCAAACTTTTCTGGGCATAGTATTTTTGCTCTTTGTGTTCTTCTACACTGCATCCAACAGGCTTCCCTGATAAAATGCAGAGATCACCTTGGAACCTAATTCCTACAAATACCAAGTGCATACAATCCTGAGGTTTCCTTTGCTCATGCATTTCAGCAGCAAAATTTCATTCCAACTATTATGTTTATTATGATTATTACAGATACATTTGATTTTAAAAACTGATTCAAAATAATTAAGGTTGCTCTTGTTTTAAACATTAAATATATTCAAAATCAATATCTTATTTTGATTCTAGATGCTCTTGTGGTGGAGAGCAGGAGATGGAGGCTGTTTTGGCCATTGCCACTAACTCTGTATGAGGCCATGGCTGACTTGCTTAGATTTTCTCAATCTTTTTGCTGATCTCTAATTTCCTGCCTCTTATTTGGTTTATTTCGTTAATGTTTGTAAACTAATTTTGGATACCTACATAGAAAGTGCTGAATAAGTATTGCTATTTGTTGTTAGGTCTGAGAGTGGACATTTGCTGTGACTGTCATGGAAGTAACACATTTAAAGATTTGCAGGTTTTATAAATAGATAACCCATGTTGATGGATATTTGGGGATAGCTGTACAATTAAAAAATTTAACTCAGCACAAAGAGGGTCTTGTGGCTAAAATGTTTAATAGGAACCTTCGAAATTTTACTATGCAGCACAGGACAGTGAAATTGCAAGTATAAAACATACCCCTACTCCCCATTCCTCAGCATTCCCGTCTTAGAAAAAATCTCTAAGCAAGAGCAAAAGATTCTTCATTCCTTCAAGGCATTCCCTGAGGACTTGCCTGCCCTAAATAATTATACAGCCTTAAAACAGTTGTCAGGCACTGCAGTCAGGACTGCTCCCTCTCCCGATTTTATCGGGAACGCTGCGATAGCTGCTGCCCTTGGAGCCTGCCTGGCCTTTGGAGTCCTGACCCTGGGACAGGCTCTGAGCCCTCCTCGTTCAATGGGTGCGAGTTTCAGGCTCCTCGCTAGCAAAAGTCTGAAAATGTAGAATGAAAGGAATAAGGTAGCAGAGGGAGAGGTGTGT
This sequence comes from Oxylabes madagascariensis, assembly GCA_013400675.1. Classification (NCBI taxonomy): domain Eukaryota; kingdom Metazoa; phylum Chordata; class Aves; order Passeriformes; family Timaliidae; genus Oxylabes; species Oxylabes madagascariensis. Next base: position 37,729 of record VYZR01011126.1, on the reverse strand, counting down.
GTCTGTTGTCCACTGTCTGGACGCAGTGCTAGATGTGGAATGACACAAGAACAACTTTTCACCTCTCTTGTACCTTTTCCATTGCTGGGCTGGCTGCAGGAGCAGCTGCCCCCAGTGCTCCCCATCCTCTGAGCCCTTCTGTGCAGTGAGGATGGGGGAGTTGGCACTGGGACCCAGCTGCTCCAGCTCGGCCCTGCTCTTGAAGGAGCTCCTGTTGCTTTAGTCACTGTGGTCTGTACTACTGCAAACAGGGCCTCAGGTTGTACAGGAACTGTTTAAATCTGTGCTAACCAACACAAGTAGCCATAACTCCATTTGCTATTATTCCCTGGGTATAACGAGGACTGGCTAGTTTGGAGATCTTGATAAAGGCTGTCAGGACTGGATGCTGAATTATTCTAACTGAAGTGTGTTTGTGGTTTAACTTTCCAGGTTAGAAGAGCTTCAATAGGGGGGAAAAATTTCCAACAAAACATTGCTCTTGCATTTTGGTAATGCTTAGGTCATTGCTGGGTTTTGATTCCTTCTCTTCCAACTCCTCTACCTGAGGGGGAGGCAATGACTGCCTTGCTCAGGAAGAGAAAAACAAAAAGGCCAATGAAGCAAAGAACTGTTCTGCTGTTTTCTCTTACTGGGCAGCCTTTTGCTTCTGTACCTCTGAGGTTAAGGAGCGAGAATTATGTCTGAAATTCAGAGTTAAACCTATCCTTCTCTTTGTCTTTCTTAGCTGCCTGTCTGAGCAGGAAAATAGCTCCACTTCTATTGATAATGTTATGGAGTGTTGCTCTGATTTTTAGTTTTAGGGAATTATTTACCTAATGTTTATCCTGGGATTTTATTCCGTATGTTATTTAGGCTGGAAACTAAGGCTTGTTTTTCTAGGCAAGTTCATGTAGGTAGACAATAGAATATTTTAAATTAATAAGAGACATTTCTAATGAGAGGATCTTGGGTGAGGAGAGGGAAGGTGAGGTGAGAGGCAGTGATTGTTGCTTTTATTCCTAATCCAGGAATCTATCTTTTTAAAGAAAAGCTTAGATTGAAAAAGTAATTGATTCAGTTTTTTAATTCCAAGCTAAAAATAAAAAAAAAAAATTCCTGTAAGGTCTCCGCTCCCCCTTTCTTTGGTTGTGCTGTCATTGATAGACCAGACTCCAGATGGACAACATTGTTATAGTTTAGAGCTCTCCCCCTCAATGTGGGAATTTATTTAGTGCATGGGTGATTCGGGTGCATCTCATTTTTCCTTTTGTTAATAAAATAAAAAGAACAAAGTGCACTTAGGAATGCCCTGTGTTTCATCTAGAGGAACACAGTCATTAGCACAATGTCACAATCAGCAAACAATATCAGAGCTGAAAACCAACAAAAAGGCAGCATGAAAAAAGCTGACAAGAGAGGAGGAGACAGAAGTATTGAAAAGTATTGTAGATAAAGAACTGTTGACTGCTACTCTTGTAAATATTTCAAAATATAGATCCGATGTTTTATGTGTTACTAAAACTACTGTAAATACACCAGCTGAATCCCAAAGACATCATTCTCTATCCCCAGCAAAGACAAAACAATGCAGCTATAATATCTCCTTCATCATCCCTTGCAGACTTGGGTTTAGCTGCAGAGCAAAATGACTGGAGCTAACAGAATATTCAAACAGGAAAAACAAAAGAAACCTGAGCCTGTCCTACTGTTCAATTTTCTGTGGAGTATAGAGAGTAGTAGAGCCCTGGGAACTCAAACTTCTCTTTAATTGTTCCTGGTTCACCTGTAAAAGCTGAGTGAGTTTTCCTGAATGTCTTGGACACTATCCTCTGGTCTTATTCTACTAAATTCAGAAGAAATTATTCCTAAGGTCTGTACTAAATCTCTTTTAAAAGTCTTTGCACATTCATCCTTAGAGGATAGGTTCTCAAAGACTGGTGGATTCCATTCCTTAGTGTGTCCAGTGACTTGTTTGTGTAGTGGTGCACAGACAAAAGATAAGTTAGGTGTCCCTTCTCCGAAAAGGAAGAACACTGTTGCTGAAATTTTACAGCCAGGAATAATATTGTGCCATAGGTTTGTGTCACTGAATCATAAATTAATATTTTTTTAAAATACTGTTGTTTTTATTATCATCATCATTAGGTTTTGCCTCCCATTATGCTCTATGATTTTATCTCTGAGTTTAAACATTTGCTTCAATTCAGGCTGGGTTCCAGAGGGATGCTGTTATACCTACTGGGCTGTGCTTGCCAGCCCAAGCCATGCATGGTTCTGGGAATGCTGTAAATAAACAAAGGCTCCAACAGCACCAAAAAGAACAAGGCTCAAAAAAAGCTTATGAGGAACTAAATGACCCACAGTGTTCTACTGTCAGAAATCAGTTTCCCAGGCTGCAGTTAGGAGACAGAAGTTCTTGTGCTGCAAGGGCTGTGCACCTTTCTGCTGCTCTCGAGATCGCTCTGGTGTCTTTACTCAGCTCCTTCTGTGGGACGTTCACAAGAGACTGATCAAATACAGCAAACAAAGGCTGAGAAGGTACTACTCCTTTCCTGGATTTCTTCTGCCTTCCTTATTATCCCTTATACATTAAACCTTATCCCCACTCCAAAACGCCCAGGCTATAACCACTGTTAGCAACTTTACCAACTTTTGTCTCCCTGTGAAGGTCGAATGCGCACCAGTGCATCTGCCTTGAGTAGGTCAGTCCATCTCCAACAGTGATTGGCTCCAAATCCCAGAGATTTGGACATCCCGCCTTAAGTCTCTGCAGGAGTAGTGCGGTTCATACTTACCTCTGCTGATTTTCCACATTTCCTGACTAAGCATGGAATTTTCTATCGTTTCAGCCTTCAAGTTGAGCAAAGTGGCTCTGCCATCAGTCAGTTCTATAGGGGAATGGAGGGGGAGGTGAGCACGGGCTGGGGAGGAGGGTAAGCAGAGAGGCTGTTGTCTTCTGTTTTCCTGCAGGGTTTGTCTAACAGCTAACTGGATTAATGAAACACCTGGCATAGATGCAATTAACTATTTTGCTGTTGAGGCTGAAAACTACATAATGAAGAGGCTTTTTTTTTTAGGAAAAAAAAAAAATCACCACCAAAACTGAAACAACAAAATCCCACAACTCTTTGACACAGTTCTGTCAAAAAAAGATCCTACTGCCCAAATATGATTATGTTTTATATCAAGTAAACTGCAGGATTTCTCCATTCATACTGATTGATTCAGTAATGCTCTTTACAGAATTATTAGTGCCTTTGCAATACGAGGATTGGACATAAGAAATACAAAGGAGTTTTACTGTAGCCAATGAACGCTTTCAGGGGCTAGAGACCCCGAGAGTCTTGGCAGGGCTGGTGATTAACCCCACTGGTGCTGTGCAGTATCTCTTGGCAATGCCCACCCTCATCCTGGTGTATAAACACTGAGTGGATTACTGACTGCATTGTTGCTGATAGCTCCTTAACTTTGCCTTGAAAACCAGTTCCAGGATAATAACAATCCTATAGCAAGTAATATTTCAGCACAGCTGGTTAATATTTTTTTTTCTTTATTTTTTAAAGGCAAACTTACATGTTAGGTATTTATCTGTACAAAAAAAAAATTAGAAGCAGAAACTGTTAGAAATATTGTGAAATTGTTAGTGAGCAAAGAGACAGGATTATGGGATGGGAAACTATGAATGATAGATGAACTTCACTCTGGAAAGAAATTCTGTCATTTTAAAAGCAGCATTTCACCACATTAAGAAACATCTTTTTTATTCTGTGGGCATGTTTCTACACACAGGTAAAATTATATTTTGGTTTTTGGAGAATGCCAATTAATATGTCTATTAAATAGCAGCATATTGGAACTGGTGCAGTCTATATGAAAGCAATGTTTGTATCTGCTCTTTCTGCTCATAAAGGTTCCAGAGGGTCAGATCCTGGTAAATGAAACAAAACCTGAATCAAAAGGGTTTTTCCTCTGATAAACTGCATTGAACCACAGTAAATGTTCAGCATCAGCCCTAAAGAAAGCTGATAACTAAAGGTTGTAAGAGTGAAAAAAAAGGATATACCCCAGTGCTCCTGGGTCTGGCCCTCAGAGATTTGTTCTTTGTAGGGAAATCACTGGACAGGGGCTGATTTGGGCGCTCCATAACCCCTTGCTTGGCCTTCCCTGTCAGTGGGTAGGTATTCACATAAAGCCCAGCACAAAAAGGGGTTAAATTCTCCCAGGCTTTGTCTTGTCCCATGGCACTGGCACAACTGCCTTTATTCCTTAACGTCCAACTTGTCTGTGTAATTGCATAGATAAAATAAAGTTGAACTAAATGGAATTAGCATCATAATACTTTAAAATGCTTAATTGATATCCTGTTTTCTGTAGTATTTTTGGTTTGTTTTAATATCAAATCTTTTGGCATACCATCGTGCAAAGTGAAGAATTATTAAATCTAGATGTTTCTCAGAAATTGAATAATATGTATAACTGTATGACAATTATTATTCTGTGGAAATTCTCTGTATTAATTGCAGCTTCTGCAGCAAAAATGTGGAACAAAGACTGTTCTTGTTTTTAAAAATGCAATATATTTGGACAACATGCTGTCCAGGCACTGTGTGCTGTTATTGTATGTCATCGTGTCTACTGGGAAACCTGACATTAAAACATATCCTTGGTTCTCACTTAAGCCAATTTTATAGGGCAGGAAAAGAAAAGACAACATTTTGCAATGAAAGCACCTTCTCCCATCTGGCAAAATGGCTTTCTGGACTCTATTGTGGCTCATTGTCTAAAAATAGGATGAAGACAAATTGTTATCATTTGCGAAAGCCCATGACAATAATGATAAATGAACAAATTTTTTTGCCCTCTGAAGTCATTGCTTAAGGCTTTCTCTGGGATCAACAATGTTAAACTGGTAAACTTGCCTCATCTGCATCAGCAGAAGGTTTACAAATGGCTTTGTAAACAATTTTAGCCAGAGCGTTAATCTCTCCTACAGAAGTAGGGCTCGCATGATCTATGATTGATTTGCAATTTAAAATGACACTGAAACCCCTGAAACAGATATGAAAGAAACTTTCAGTGAATAATGCTTTAGTTGACAAGAAAAGATAAGGCACATCTTTCATCTGATAGTGGGCTGTTTTTGATAAATATTGTTCATAATGGAGAATTTTGGAATCATTAATGTGTGGATAGAACATTACTACTTTTTAACAGGAACCTCAGAAACAGTTTTCTTCAGCAGCAGCCTTGTTTGTGAAGGAAACTTAGAAAAAAGTGTCTTGTTTAAAAATTGTCCAAGAGATTTCTTAATTAATTAGATCTCAAGTTAAAATCAGAAAAACTGGAAACCTACAAAAAATAGCATTTGATTGGTGCTTTTAAACCTATACAAAATAGATACCTGAAGATTTGTTTCCTTGCATTATTAAAAGAAAATCAACATCTGTTTTATGTTTAAGGTTATACATTTAAAAACCCACAAGTCAGGAACTTGAAATAACTGTTGATTCCTCTATGAGACCTCATTGCTTCAAAAAGTAAATATCCTCAGGATATTGTACATTTATAAGCTCCAAGTTAGATAGCAATTAGCTTTTATTACAAGGCAATGTTCCATGCAGGTTGCATCTCCGCTTCCCAAGCCACCATGGACTGATTAAAGGTACCTGTTTGAGGTTACCAGTCCAATTCCTTGGCTGAGGTTTGGCTCTGAGGAGGAGTTTCCAAAACATGTGCATCAAACATCTTTACAGCTGAAATTCCCCACAGAAATGCAAGATATTAAAATCCAGTGAGCATTTATGAAATGGGTACTTATTCTGTGAGAGCTAGACCAAGGTCATGAAATTTCCCAAAGCCACCAAACACCATGGAACCCCTTTCAGTGCTGTGAAATGGGCTTATGGACTGGAGCAGTATTTGATGGAGCTGTGTGGGTTGGGTTTTGTTTTTTGTTTTGAGGTGAGAGGGGTGAGGCAGAGGTAACAAAACTCCTTCCATAAGAAACCTTTGGTTCTTTCCATCCCCTGGTTAGCAGACCTGCACGAGGAGGATGTAAGTGTTCCGTGGCTCGATTGATTTAAGGTAGAACAGGTCAGTCAGATTCAGGAGTCAGAGCAGTAGATCTTTTCAGATAAACAGAGCCTATAATTACAAGCCAGTTCCACAAGTTTAAGATTACTCACAGCTCTAAAATTGTAGCTGTATTGAGAAGTAAATAGCTGCCAATATACTCTCCTCCTATTTCATAAAACCTACGAAATTTGAGGATCTTTGCTGTGTAAGCACAACTAGAGATGTTTGGGAGGGATAAAGTACAAGGGTGTCTTTCTAAGTACCCTTTCCATTACTAGAGAAAAACCCTCAAAAACTCTCGTAACTGTTGCTCAGATAAGTCTGTTTTAATGGGCATAGGATATAAATTGCTTTGATATCCATATTCATCCGCTACCTTTATATTTTGAAGTATTCTCTCTAGCTTTAATTTTATTAATGTATTTCTTTTATCTTTCATCTGAATAGTGTTCTGTATGTAAAGTGACCAAATGTGATTAATGATGAATAGATTAAGATGGGACAGGGTGTTTGAAAAATGACTTAAGTAGTGCATGTAAGTCACTGGCTATAGTCCCAAAATGCAAATTCTGGTTAAGTTAATGACTGGAAAATCATGATGGCACTAGTGTATGAGTTCTGCTTTATTTGGAATTGCTTTATAAACAATAAATAATTAGCATTTTACATCAGGACTAGTTAATCGTATCACACGTCTAATTATTTCTATGGGCACTGGTATTTTACAGTCAAAAGTATAAATATAATTGACTTATACAATGCACTATTTTGCTGTCCAGAGTTTGTAACAGTTTTGCTTTGCAAACCCCTTGCTGAAGTTCAGGTCCCATTAAAGGCTGGTACTTTATTACAATGTCTGGAATAATGTTGTTTGCAATAAGCATGTCTGCTCTTTCTGCAAAGAAGCTTCTGAAGCTTTAGGTTGGGATTTCGGGGGGGAGAAATTTGTTAATATGTTCACTCCTGCCTGACAAATGAGCATTATCGTCAATGTGGGTGCACATTTCCACTTATCCTTTTTGTAGCTGGAAAGCTTGATGAAAAATAAATTAATAATGCATACTAAATTATGTCTGCAAGAGACATTTATGTATATATTGCTAGCTTCAAGACTGATTAGATTTACATTTCTTTAAAAATGATTTTTTTCTCGTACATCCATAATGCCTTTAGAATGCACTGCATGATAGAAAAATGCAATCTTGATTTCAATTGAATACCTGGAAGGAGTGTTTTTTCCCCCTATTAATATGTACATGTGTTCCCCTAGAGTTTGAGTTATTTTTCCTGAAAGAGACTCTTCTCTTGAATTACCCCAGCCCAAATGTACGCCTTAGGATGCGAAAAGCAGCGAAGTAGATGTCCTATTATCATAACTTGAAAGAGGTCCATTTAATAATAGCCTGTATTAAACAAGAGTCTGCTAACTATACAGTAAAGACTGTTTTTCACCAGAGAACATAAACCATATGTTTCAAATGCAGCTAAAAATGGATGCAGTGTGCTATTTCCTTTCACCTCAGCCTGCAGTGTATTACTTAGATTTGCAAGGCATGGCCACCACTAGTACTTAACACTGCTGAAAGAGCCACCCTTCAAGGCTTTTTTAACCACAAAGAAAAGAGAAATATAGTAGCATCGATTGTTAAATCCTGGTGCTTGTTACTCACTGCCCGCACACAGAACATCATGCCTTTGTAGCAGTGAGGAGAGTTGGTATTTATCAGGGTTCAGAGCTAGTTCAGCCACACACTTGACAAATTATTTGTGGAATTGTTGTATTCACAGTCACTTAAATAAGAATCTGTCAACACAAGGCTGTGCTTTGTTGCAGCAGGTCTCACAGTTTTTCCTGCGCACTCAAAGAATGATGGATTGGAGGTAATGCAAATTCACTACCATTTTATATGCTGGTGCCTTCTTCATAGACAGGAAACATAGCTCAGTATCATCTTGTAAAATGCCTTAACTGTAAAGGCCTAGTTCAGTGTTGAAAGTGCTTTTTAAAAATGGTATGTTGGAACAGGGAAATGTAATTCAAATATTTTCCTCACGTCTCATTTTACAGACTGCTTGTTGGAGCAGGTGTGCGTTCAGATTTTCCCAGGCTAAGTAGGACACATGCTTATCTGTGCTTGGTAATTAAAACAAATTAATAAATACAATTATTTGATTTTATGGCAACTTAAAAGTTAATACTGCTTAAAGGCATGCTAAATTTAAAGAGCTCACACAGAAGGAAAAAAATGCCCATGTATGTAACTCGGCCCACTTTGCCGATTGTAATTTTTTTGGTAATTTCATTTGTCCAGCAAAAAAATACCTGTCTCTCAGCTCTACTGTTGCCCTTTCCAAAAGGTGTAGCTCAGAGGCCAAGCCCACAAGCTGTTGACAGAATAGGGCTTGCAACATGAAGTAAAAAATCTCATCTGTGCTAGCATATATTTTTTAGGTTGATGTCCAAAACTGGAATTTTTTGCTCAGGACTAAAGGCAGCCACAAAATTCGTGCTACTTTCTACTCCAGCAGAAGTCAGAGCTTTTCCTTGCCCTGCCTCCAAACCTACAGGAGCCCACCTACAGCCTGGGACAGCACTGGGAGGGATGGAAGGAGCTGGAGGCAGCCCTTGAGGATGTCAGAATGAACAAGGAGAAGTGATAGCAAGCACTGGATGAGACCTTTCTGGAAAGTTCTCATCTCAGTGGAATAAATGGAGTTATGGGCTACTTAAGTTATATCTGTGCCTTTTTCTTTGTGGTCATGCAGGAAAATTGATCTTTCTGGAGTAGGAAAAAGCTTGTCTGTGGGGGAGAGGGCTTTCTCAGAGGCTCATTTCAAGTGTAAGGAATGAACTTGCCAGAAGTTAAAACAAATCTCACCTTGTACTGCCTCAAATTCAGAGTGTATTTCTTAGATATAGGATAATAATGAGGGAATTCCACAATGTTTATATAAAAATGTTTTCCTAAAAATCAAGCACAAATTTTGGAGACTGAACATATGACAAATATAATTCACTTGGCTCAGTGCCCTAATGGGAGGCTCAGATCAATGCACTGTTGAAACCTTTGTAGATTTTAACAGGTCCTAGTGAAGTCAGGGAATATATTTCCATGCACTTCAGGGAGGCCAGATTTTAACCCCAGATACTCTGAGCCTTAAAATCTAAGCAGACTCCATAAATTTCAGTGCAGGTTCAAGATGTAAGCATTTAGCTGAGCTGCACATCAGGGCTGAAGAAAGTGGCCCTGGCACCTTGGCTGCTTTCTGGGCAGTCTACTTCGACTTGCTCACTTTTATTCTGTTATAAGGCCTCTACTTCTCAAGAACCATTAAACAATTTTGATTTGAATTTCATGCCTGTGAATGGTGTGAACAGGCAGCTCTGCAGGGCAGACCCCCTAACCCCCTCCATTCACCAAGGCATCCCACTGAAGTGCAGAGCAGGGGCTGCTGCTCCTGCAGTATCTCTGCAGGGGTTATCAGCATTCACAGATGTATTTGGAAGCATTTGGATGGCTTCATTTCATTGAGAAATGCCTGGAAATACAGCACTGTATATGAATTAATCTGCTCTTGTTAGCCTGGCAGAGATGTAGAGGTGCCTCCTCCTGTGCCCCTTTACCTGCAGCCCTGGCCTGTGACAGCCCTGCGGTGCCTGCTGCAGGGCTACACTGTCCTGCTGGCTTGGGCCGCTGTGGCCACAGACACCTCCACGCTGGCTGGAGAGGCTGCCTGTGACATCTTTATCATGTGGGCTCTCCTCAGCCTAGGGGAAGGCATCTGCTCAGCAGAGCCCCGGCAAGGGCTGTGCTCTGCAGCCTCCCAGAGTACCCAGACTTTATAATATTTCTCCCAACAGCCTTTCAAAGCGCTTGGAAGCTTGACGCAATTTCAAACACTACAGATTGACTTACAGTATGGGATATAGTATTTTTACTTGCGCCTAAAAACGCTGTTGTGCGGCCAAAACTTCAATCGCCAAGAAATCACACATGGTTCACAACACAGCTCTTTGATAACATTAAAAGTATATGTAATATTTTGAAATCACTGGCCAATTATTTCTAATAGTTTCATGATAATTTATGTAGAGAATCTCTCTGTTGGATGTGTTCCTGCTTTGGTCTAAATGTATTTTTGAACACTCTGTCAAACATCCCCATTTGGCACCTATTTTGTTTCACTGAATTTCTTTAGTATGTCCAGATCTCTTGCCAATGTATTTGCAGAACATATTTTGACAGCTTTGTCACCAAATTTGTTACTTTTTATGTTTGGAATGTGTACCAAATTGCAGATATTAATGTGTGTGTGTTTCCTTCCAGTATAGACTCAACTGGATAATACCTTTGTCTTCTGTGGTGATGAATATAACAAAGTGAGCGAATTTTTTGTATTAATTTTGCAAGTTCTTAAGATTTAAAAATTGTGAATCTGTCAAAGATGTATTGGTTTGTTTGTATGTTTGCAGCCAGAAGCATTCTGAGCAGAATATCTCTAAACTTTAAAGAGCTGTGGTATTACATTTCTTATTCGAGTTTTTTAATAGAAATTGTATGTATGTGAAAGCAGTAGCTTCTCCCTCACTTTGCACACGCATACACATGTGTATATATATATATAATTTTATTTCAATATGCTTGGATTAACTGAACTATTGAATTTCAATCTGTTGTGCTCTTTCATGAAATAGTCTTGCTATTGAGTTTGTTGGAGCTGAATGAAAATGGTATATTTAAGGCTGATCATAATCTTTGCCATCATGTTTTTCTTAATATGGTTTTTCTAGATTAAAAGTGATGACAAGATAATGCCTGTTGAAATATAAAGGTCTTTGCTTTGTGGCCCTGCTGCTAGAAGGGGAGTGGCTGAGCTGCCCCCCCTGGGACATCACATCTCTTGTGATTCACGGAATATTCTGAGCTGGGAGGGACCCACAAGGATCATCAAGTCCAACCCTTAAGTAAATGGCCTGTACAGGGATATTTTGAACCCGCACCCTGGGTGTTCTCAGAACTCTGCTCTAACCAGCTGAGCTGCTCTGGGGGGGTGACACAAGACACGCAATCCCTGCAGCCCTGCTCCGGCTCGTTTTCCACGGCCTGGCACAGCTGAGGGACCTTTACCATCTCTGGATGTGTGCAGACCAGGGGAGCACCACAACCAGAATGAATGAGCTGCACAACCATGCTGGTTTTTTCTATTGTCCAGAGAAGTAGGCCGGAAAGATTTAATGAATCAAGTCACCTTTGACCATGGAGGCTAAATGTATGTGGAGGACCTACACTAGAATTCAGCTTCAATAAGGCCATACCTCATGATTATTCTTACCCAGTTGTGGATAGTTTTGTTGTTGGAAATACTTTTGGTCACCCTTAAACATAATGTCACACATGGAGCACTCTGTAGGTCTGGGTGACAGCACTTTCTGAAATGGCAGGGTCCCCCAGGAGCACTAGAAAACCTCTGCCTGCCTCTAAGGGCTGCTTTTTGGGCCACTTCCTCAGTTCTTTAAAAGACGCTGTTCAGCTGGCACAGAACTCTTTGATTTTTTGCCGCTGGCAGATTGGTTGTTTACTGTGCTGAGTAACACATATCAAATAGTAGATGAATCCTGAAACAGCTGGCTTTGCAGCTGATAGTACCTCTTCCTCCTATTTTTTGAAATGTAAGACTTGATTTTGAGATGTAAGGGGTCTTTCTGAATTGATATCTATTGTCTTTTATAAAGATTTGATCAAAATTTGTAAGTAGGGACAAAAGAAATATTGATTACTGGAATTATGTTGTATAAAAATGCATTTGTGAATCTAAAACAGCTCCAGAATAAAATCCAGATTATTTTTCAGCGGAGATTGTCATATTACACCCTTAGAATCTGTACCTTAATTTCAGTTACCTCTCTAGACCTCTGTATTTCTCTTTTCTAATTCATTAGTTCTATAAATAGAAATAGATTTGAACCAGAAATTAATTTTTTAAAATGAGATTTTATCTAATGTTTTACGATGAACCTGATATGCAATAAGAATGGAAAACATTCCCAACACAGTTTTAATTCTGATCCTCTGGTCTTGTACAATAATGTCTGATTTTTGGAGCAATTTCTTCTGCTTATCTGGACAAGTTGAGATGCACACTAGAATCAGGGCAGAGACACAGTCAGGGCATCAGAGACTCTTCATCAAAAAGGAATTTTATTAAGTTAAGATGACAAAAGTAGGATATCTACTCTGTGTCTGTACTAGCTGTAGCATCTATACTGCATTTTTGGGTAAATTATTTGTCAAGTCTGAAGCCCAGCATCAGCAAGGGCAGCAATCCTGTGCCAGCTGCTAGCATTCTCCAGAGAAATAGGAGCAATAGGCCATAGAAAGAGTCTGATCATAACATACTTTTCTTGCCATTAGAGAAGAGAGTAGCATAATAGCTGCTCTGCTAGGTTCAGAATACCAAAAAATTTCCTACAAAATCGTGGAGGCCAGGGAAAGATGTGGAATTAGTTAAAATTATAAAGAACAGACTGACCTGCCATTGATTCCATTTTCTTTTTGGTTGGAAATTTTGCATCACAGGATATATATTTTGCTTGTCAGGTTTACTATGGACTTTCTTTGTTTCACTGAAATTCTGAAGTTTTGCTACTTGTTGAACTTTTTTGACGCAGGGATAACACAATATAAATCAAATGCCCTAATCCACACAAAGTAAATCATCAGCTCTTCTGCATAATTTTGTTTGAGTGTTAGTAGAAGGCTAACTCTTCCAGACAACTTCTGACAGATTTCTAAATACGCAAAAAATTTGCTTATTAGAGGTGATATTTATCAGAAAAACTCAGAAGAATGTATGCAGTGAAATACATTTATGGCCATATGAAAAATGAAGTGACCTGCTGGAGACAGCCTGTAGCTCCTGAGGAGCAACAAAATGCTTAGGAAGGTTCCATGAAACACATGAGATTATTGTGTATATATAAGAAGTAATAATGTCATCTGGTTTTTTTCTGTTTCCTGTTGATTGACTTTTATAGCTTGCAAGCATTATGCTGGATTGTAAATTGCAATAAATTTAATCAAGAATTATTTTATTCAGCCTACTAATGAGGAATAATAGCATATGTATCAATTAGACATGTCAATTTGTGTGAAGAAATAGATTTACAAAGGGATAGTAGGTAAAAAAAATATCATTGGTATCAATTCACTTCATTATTTTTAATTTGCTGTGAATATTGAGTGCTTCCAACATAAAATCATTCCTCAATTAAAATAAAACAGCTGTACTCCTATCAGTTTTTCCTTGCTTGTTGTTGCTTACAGATTAGCAGTTGTCATTGGCTTCAGTCTCATGTAATTTCATTAATTTGCAACCATAAATGGATAAAAAAAGAAAATAATAATAAAAATCTTTGGCTTGTCAATGTACTAAGTATATTGTATATAAATTATTTTTTTTCAGATTGCACTGAAAGGGCAGAACTATTGCAGCAGCAACGTTTGGGGGCTCTCAGATTGTGACAAACCCCATCCGCTCTGTTCTCCAGCATCAGCGAAGCAACTTGGCAGTACTTTGTTCATTTGGCACTTTTTTATTGCTCTGGAGGCCCTTTCTTGTCTCCCGGGTGACCTGTGGTAAACCAGATCCCCCAAATGTGCTCCAGGGCAAACGGGAAGGACGAATCCTGGAGTGCACTGGTTTGCAGCCTGTTTGTGCAGCAGGATGAACCAGCCCCTCACCTTCCCCTGTTAGCAAGTCTCTGCTTTTATGTAGAGTTCCAGGGTATCACCAAGCGTGCTTGTGTCTTTGAGTGACACGTGTAACTCTGTGGTTGTCCTTACTTCTCTTCAAATAGACCAAAGGTCTGACAGTAAGAGCACGAGAGCTGCAAAAGCTACTTTTGCAAGCCCAGATGTGAAAGTGTGCTGCATATTTTTTCTGTTAACTTCTGTTTTCCTAGTAGTAAGTCTTTAATGGCCTTACAAGGTTTTTGATTGGTCTACCTTACCTTGTTTCATCTAACTGTTATTTTAATGGAAAGTTTAAAAATATAGGTGTGTTAATGTGTGGTACATAAAATGTAAAGATGTGAGAAACATGCATAAAGAATCAATAATTATAATTATTGATATTTTTGCATGTTTTTTACATCTTATTTAGCAATGTTTCCATACATCTATTATTTATATTTTCTTAGAAAATAATATTCTCTCAGATGACTGTGGCTTCATGCAATGAAGGTCAGCTGTACTTCTGATCATTTTTTTTCAGCAGCTGCTGTTGCAGNGATTACGACAATACTTATCTGCTAATTTGTTTCTCCATGTCTGGAATCAGTATGCTAAATATGTGCGAAATTTTTGGAGCTCATGCTAAAATTTCAACTAGCCAAATACTTATCTGCATTTCACTATTATTGAAATAATGATAGTAATAATAATAAATAATAGTAAACACAGTAACTGTTTCTTTTTATGAGTTCACTCAGCCAAAGTAGGAGATCAGGGCATAAGCTGAACACATCTTCATTATTTTGAGGAATCTAGAGTAATGTCATTAAACACCAAAGGCTTGTTAGAAAAAAAGCCTGTGTGA
>VYZR01011126.1:2921-20969 GCA_013400675.1 Oxylabes madagascariensis | reverse complement strand
GCTGAATTTTTCAGATGATACCATTCCTTTTCTTTTGTTAAACTGATTTGTTTTTAAATGTTACTTTTTGTCAGTTTCTCTAGAAATTGATTAGAAAACCTTAAACCAATGTTGTGAAAATGCTTTTGTTTCTGTCCTCGTTTTGACTGTGTGAATCTTTTTAGAACATTTTCAGTTTAATTATGCAGCACTAAAAATTGCAATTAAACTGAATTTGCAATTGAAACTGCTCATTTTAGTTAACTGTCAAATTTACTATGGCGTTGTGTTCTGTGAAATGTGTTTTTCAAAGGTAGGTGGAAGGCTAAAGTTTCTTTAAAGTAGTCTAGTGATAATCTACTTAGGGATATCTGACATGCCCTGTTTTGCAGGATGCTCTGATGCAATTTGATGGATATTGTGTATTATATGAGACTGTACGAATCTTAATATCTCTGTTCCTCTGTTTTAGCATGTGATGTACAGCTCTGTGTACACAGAGCAGCTCAGACGAGTGTCTGAGACTACCCTTTTCCTCTAAGCCCTAGGCATTTTTATCACTGTGCCAATAAAAGGAAGGGGATTTATGGGGTACTGCTTTTTAATTCATTCAATTCTCTGTTCATTGTGAGGTTAATGTTGTTGATCTATTTTTCTCTTGAAACAAATAAAAACAATATGTGCTGACACTGACTTTGACTTTTGACATGGGAGATAGAGGTCAACATTTAATTCTATATTTATAGACTACATGAACAATATTATCTGTATTAAAAACTGTTCACTCAGTCCTTGTCATTTTACAACTTAGTTCAGTAGCTTATATCACATTGAACATTTTCTCCAACTCTGATCAAGGTGCCATCATTCACAGCACTTCACTTAAGGGGTTGTCAGCCTTTCCATTAAAAACACCTTTTTTCAGGGGTTCGTAACTTGACTAGCTAAAAAAATTGTACCAAGACTGACCTGGGACTTTATCTTAAGCAAAATATCCATAAAAATATATCCCAGTCCCAGAAGCCAAAACCCAACAAAGAACCCAAATAAAGAGAAGAGTTGACCTGTATGGCACATACACGATGGCCATTTATATTTAAGAAAATTATGTGATTTATCAAGCAGGTATAACACTGCTTAAATATTTAACCATTTCTTTATATCTGAAATATTCTTGGCTGTGTACAAGAGGTGCTTGGCTGTAAACTTGTAGGTGCCTCATGCCCAAACTGCTCAGAAATTGGGTACCAGTGACATGGTTAATGGTGTGATGATTGTAACGAGAGTGTCAGGTACAGCTGTACCTGTGTAAGGCCCCTTCACAGAGGAACTTACACTTCTAGAGGATGTTGTCCTTCTCAAATGAAAATAAGAGATTTTTCCTTTTTCAGGAAAGGTGAAGGAAGGACAATCCTATTTTATTTTAGTAGATACCGAGGTACTACAGCTGTGCACGAGCATTCCTTGGGATATGGAAAAGGACTTTCAGATCCCTTCAGATCAGGTAAAGTGATTCCACTGAGACAAATCTTTAGACTTTCTGTGCTCTTCTGACATTCCTGGGTGTAAGGGCCTTTGCTGATTTTTAGGAGCTAAGGGCTGGCACGTGTAAATGTTCTTCTATTCTTGCTTGCAGGATGAAGGCCTGCGCTGTACCTTTATATTCAGAAAAGAAACTGAACTGTCAATTCAATTATTAATCTGCATTTTTTCAGAGATTATCCAGTCTTCTTTGAGTCAATGGCAATATGAGATTTAAGTTGTCTTGCTATGGAAACAACCAGTAATATTTTCCACTGGTTGCTTTTTTTCCATCTAAGTATGTATTTCCATGGTAGTAACAAGAACAAATAAAATGGAACAACCAGTACGGTTTAATCTACGTGTTTTTAAAATATCTTAGTGTGTACCATATTAATGTTAAAAGATCCTTCTAAAATAGCCATTACAATCTGTAAGTTTTTGAAATATGTGAGGTTTTATATTAATATGCATATACATTGATCCATATTAACTGCCAAGGTGTTTTAAATAAGGTTAACAGAAATTATTATGCATTTTTAAAGTGTTCTGTAATTCATATATCATTCTTGGAAAGCAGAGAATCTGCCACATTTTGTATGTGACTATCTCAATAAGGGCTGTGAAACTGAAACATTGATGGATCATGTTACATACCAGGCATATCTGAAAAGTTTTTCATTAAAATGAACTCGTAAAGACTCTTAGTGCTTGCTTCTCAGCAGATGGCAAGAGGTGTTTATTTGCCTTATGGAATTCTTTCTGTTTATATACAGAGAAATGGAGAGGACACCTCTGAAGGATCCGGTTAGTACTTGTAGGATTATTTAAAATATATATGGTTACTATTAGCACTAAAAGTTCAGTTATACACTCCTTTTTCAACCAGTTCTACCTTTGCATTAAAACTGTTCCAAATATTGAACTTTCTTGGAAAAAAATAGAAATATATCTTTCTGCTGTGGAACTCAGCGTGATAAAGATTTTAATATAAGGGCTTTTTTTAATGGTCAAATCTTATCCGGTCTGTGTCTTTCTTTCCTTCTATCCACCTGATTTGCCATCAAATAGCTCCTGCTCTATTTCTGGCATCTATGAACTTTATTTCTCTTTCCTTGTCCTTTTTCTTTCCATCTGTTTGCTGGTTTAATTGTCTCTTAGCTGCCGTTCCCCATTATTACATCCTTCAATCTGCAAATCCTCTCCCATATGTGTTCTTGTCCTTCCCTAGGCCTCTTGCCTTTTGATTTTTTCCAGATCTCATTTCCTTTTCACCTGATCTGGCTTTATTCAACTCTGCTCTTGTCTATCTTTCGACCTGTCTAAGGCCTCCCTCTTTCCTTCTGTGCAGTTGTGAATCCATAAACTAAACAAGACTTTGGCAGAAGAAGTCAACAAATGTGGTGTTCAGACCAGAACTTGACAGCTGGAAAAGGAAAAGGGGGATGCAAAAGCCAAACTTTTCATTAGACTGGTGTGAATACTTTTTAATGAACAAAACATTCATTGAATGTAACCTCTTCTGCTTTCAAAGTTTCCTGCAACAGATTGAGACATTCTGTATTTTGTGTGGTTAATATTATTTATAAATTTTATTTGAACATATTCCTGATATATTTGTAACAGTTTATGCTAGGAACCATGCTTTGTACTGTCTTGGGCATTTGCTAGGGTATAAAATGTTATTATTTGAATTTCTGGCTTGGGTGAATTACAGATTTAGGAACTGTGCAGATTGTAGACTTCATCAGTATAAAATTAAAAATTCATAATTATAGTTAGGGAATTGAAATTTAATTTAAGGTGTGATTTGAAGTTTGAATTTGTTTCTTCTAGAAAGATTTAAAGAACTGCCAAATATTATCACATCAAATGACATTTCAAGTCAGAATGGACCAAATGCCAGTTATTTTTGCTCTAAAATTCCTGAACAAGTAATCTTACTAATTTGCAGACTGCCTGCTCTCTCTAAGTTTGGTACCTTGCATCTGTGCTAACCGAAAATAAAGCTTTAAGTATTTGACTGGGTTGAGTTTTGGGTTTTCTTTGCTGTGCTGCTTTTCTGAGTAGGGCTGCACCATGTTTGCAGGAGTGTCAGCACATTTTTCTGGGTTAGGGCCCATTAGGAGTACATGAACCTGTAAATAGCAAATATATTAAGACTCTGTTCCCCCAACCTGACAATACCAAAAATACCTAGAGACAGGCTGAATTTTGAATGAAAGACTAAAAGGCTGATCTGATAATTGCATACTCTGTCCACAACGTCCTGGTTAAATCGCATCCCCTTCACCTGAAACCACTTCAAAATGCCTGGTCTTGTTTTAAATAAGTAAAATTAAAACCCTAACATTGTTTCTATGATAACAGCGTTTTAGTTACAGCTCCCAATTAAAAAATTAATTCCCCGGTCTGAAGGTGTCAGACTGGATTACATTCTTTGTTAAAGGAAAAAAGAAAGAATCTTCTGTCTGGTGACCTTTATTTTGGCTGAAGGCTAATAGACATCGAACTCTAGAGAGAAAATTCTCCCAGGAAATGTGCATGCTGATATTACTTTATTTACATTATTGTTTTCTAATTCAAATAAGAGTGCTGCTTTTGGGGCTATGTACACGATTTCCCTGCATGGCTTTGTAGCTGAAGCTCTTGCAGCCCCTGCCAGCTGCTGTGGCCTTGGTGGGTGTCGGGGAGCTTCTGCCTGTCCCCCAGGGCAGCCCCTCTGAAGGGCTGGGGCTGCTTCTCTTGCAGCTGCTTCCCCAGCACACTCTGCCTTCGCTCTGCCTGGAGAAAGCTGGCCCTGTCCTGGATGGAGGCTCTCAGGTGGATGTTTGCGCCTTGTTCTGTACCACAGGTTTTTTCCCTTGGGTTATATTGCCTGGGTTGCAGCCAGCCCCTCGTGCTGCTGTGTGGATGCAGAGTAAGGGGCACAGGACAGGCTTAGACCTCCTGAGAAGACGCGGATGTGACAGCAGGGAAAGAGCCTTTTCTCTGCAGAGCTGTGACAGAGAATGAGGAGAAAGAGTTGCAGAAGATTCTTAGAAGCTGCTGGTCAGAGGGAGGTGGAGATCTGCCTGGAAGGACAAAGTGGGTGTCGGGTCTTGTCTAAGGGTCCCCCTGTGGGGCGTGTTTGGGTGTAGCCACTTTTTGAGTTCACAGCCCTGCTCCAGGGCCCATTTTAACATGTGCAGGCAGATTCACACCAGTGTCACCTACCTGCGTTGTAGAGGAGTTTGAGTGGAATAACAGGTAGGTCATATTTCTGGGATTTGCACAGGAAGTGGTCCTCCACATTAATATTGATTCCCACCCTTGAGGCAGAGGCTCTCCTCCGTTCTAACACTGCCACAGCAATTCCCTCCTGCTGTGCCTGAGCTGTCTGCATTGTGCCATACCTTGCGGGTTTATGAACGCCTCTTGCCCATGTGCAGGTGAGCGCTGTGCCTCACCTATCAACGCTGCATCCAGGCACAGCTAGTAAATGTTTCTCACTGGATTGTGGTGTTCTTTTTTTTAATTACGCTTACAGCTCTGGGGTAGAGAAGCCCTGGCTGGGAAAGTTGATTTTTCTCTGTTCTGAAGAGAACACCAAGAGAACTGTTTCCTTTGATGTTTGTCTGTTTTGCAGGCTACCCCAGATGCCTTACTCTTAAAGAAGAGGAGTGCAAGGAGCCTCTTCTGCACCTAGAATGAAAAGTGAGCACATGCCTTCTGACTGGCAGCACCAGTGCTTTCCTGGCTGATGATGCAGGGATATTGAGCTTGCCTAAAGGCAATTCAGTAATTTCCCTGGAAAAACATACCTTCAGGAGTGGAAGATCTGCGAACAAATATATTTTGTCTAGAGAATGCTCTATTACTTGCTGCCTAACAACAGCCCCTCACATGGAACTTGCCTGTAAGTGTGCTGTTTTACATCCATTTACTTCAGTTTTTACTCCTGTGAAAGGGAAGAGGGGAAGATAAGAAGTAATGTTAGGAGTCTGGTATCTGCTACTATTTGTTATGAAGGTTCTGTCTCTTAGGACGTTCTTTGCCCATCTTAGCTGGCAACGTTCCTCAGAAACCCAAAAAAACTACCACAAGAAGAATGAATCTTTGCTGATGGACATCAGATGTTTTTCTGGGGTTTAAATGAGTCTAAAAGAAATCAAAATTTTCAATCTTCAGAAGAGTTAACAGGTGTTCATATCAGAGAGGTAATGAAATATTGCCTCAGGTAGGGAAATAGTGCTGTAGTGCACCAGTAAATCAGAATGCTCTTCTTGTTCTGAGCTGACTGAACTTGCTTTCAGTAGTTCAGCATATCTTTGTTTATAAATCTAAATGCTATTGTGTTGTATTGTACTTTGCAGTGTAATAAATTGTAACATTCAACATTAACTGGTCAGGCTTCAGTGATAACAAAAGTTCAGCAGGCTGGTGGCACTCTGATCAATATTGCCTTCTATTTATAGTATTGTTACAAATTGAAGTTTTATTTAAATTAGACAACGCTGAGAAGCTTACAGTGGATCAATAAACTAAAATACAGTAACGGATTTTAATTCATGGCTGATATGCTCCTGGTCTTTTGTCACATGCATCCTTAATGTCCCCTAAACAAAATCACATTTACATATCCTGTTGTCTGGCAAAGCTGCAAAACTGTTTTAAAGAAGGAAGATTGTGCTGTGCAATGAGCAGGAAAGATGTTGGATAGGAGGGGAAAAGGCCAGCTAGCTTCTGTTTGGTTGGGGATATTTTTTTTGTTTTGCTGTTTTTCTATTCACCGAATCAGTTTAACCTGAGCTATATTTGGTGTATACTATATAGATGGTGCTTGTGCTTGGATTCTGCTCTGCTATTCACACCAACATTTCTCCAATGACAGCAGAACTGTTTTTCTCTTACTTCATCTCTGTTATGAGATTAGATTGTAGTTAATATATCTTGTTCTTAGGGGCCACCAACAGCTTTTGGGGTTTGACTGGGGATATGACAACCCAAAGATACTGAACAATATTTTTAGTACTTTTGCTTGAATTAAAATATGAGGTTTTCTTGCAATTATTAGAATTTGATTTCTGTCAGCTCTATCTAATCATTAGGTGATAGTTCATATGTGAGCCACCAACAGTATCTGAGCAATCAGCCCTGGGTGCGTGCATTGGCTGGAGACAAAGGAATTGATGTGTTCCTGCTGACACAAGAGGAATGGTCAAGAATCTTAATTATATATTAATCATCATGGTCAGCTGGCACAACCAACAAAGTTCCTCTAACACAATCCAAAATAAATTTGGAATAATGGTGTCAGAAAAATCACTATAGAGCTTTTGCAATGCCACTGATTTATCTGAAGGAGAGTTTTAGGATGGGTGCTTAATAGGGAGATTTGCCATTATACACTGTTACATTTTAAACAAAGTCTAAATATTCTTATAGAAGAATTCCCATTTTGTTCTTCCAACAGCAAGCATAGGTGCTTTAGAGCTGAGGGGATAATTCAGTCTGACCTCCTAAATGTTGCAGATAAAAGAGAGGAGTGCAAGGAGTGCCATCTGTCTAAAATGCCATCTATACCATATGTCTAAGAAGATTTGTAAGTATGTATTTTGTATGAAGTTTGTATTCCCCTGCCAAAAAAGATCCAGCCCCTTTTTTTCCAACACAGTAACTCTAACTGGCAAAGCCTGGGGTGTGTCCCTCTCCCAACATGTCCTGACCCTTCACACGTCCTGCTGGTTTACACACAGACGTGGTGCTCCTGTGCACTTGCTACGGGCACAGTAACAGTCAATGCCCTTCTGTGTCTCTATTCCAAATTCCACTTTGGATCCCACTGCTACTTTTTTTCCTTCCCACCAGGTGTTTCAGGCAAGACCAGGAGCAGGCCAAAGATTTAAAATGCCTGCTGTTGAGAGGAAGAAGAATACTTGCTGTCTTCTCACCAAGAAGGCTGTGGCAGAAAGGTTTACAGAGAAAACAGAGATTATTGGGAAATTAGAAAACAAAAGTCCTGGATTAACTAAACAAAACAAGTCTTCTCTACCTAAGATTAACTGTTCTATCTGTCACGTCTGGCGATAGACAAAGCATGGATGTTTGTGGCAGATGTATGGGGGAGTGTGCGAACCTTCCCTCTGATGTCTGGGTGTGGGAGGCACAGCAGGAGAGAGTGTCACGGGGATGCGGATGGTTAGAGGGGGTGATTATAGGGGATCCTTGAGGCACTAAAGAGGTATTTGCCTTTCTCTCATTGTCCATCTGGGAAGTGTGCACAATAACAAGTAGAGGTAGGGCACATCCCAGGTGGGCATGAAGGGCACTGAAAATCCTCTCAATTGCGGAAGGGTCTGAGCTCACGGGAAAGTACCAGCACAGCCGAATGTTTTGCATTTCTCCCAGCCTGCTGATTCTTTTGTCCTCTGAGTTATCTTGTTCTCAGGGTCAGTAATCTTTGCATACTGGCAGATACTTGTGTCTTCTGAAGTTTTGCTTTCCTTCTGGCCTTGTGTTTCCCTACTAGTCTCTAAGCCGTTTGAAAAATATTCTTATTTTTCTCCCTTCTTTACTGCCACCAGGTCATTCCCCCTTCTTCCACCTACTGCTGCGGCTGCTGCCTTCTCAGTGTGTGAAGTACCATTCACATCAAATAAAGAAGGAAGTAGAGCAGGCTTTTAACTTCAGCTGTGGGCACAGCTGGGGGGAGCTGCTTTCTAGCAGCAGGAAACATTGTCTTCTTGTTCTGTAAGAATTTCTGAGGCTGGTTTTCCTAGATCAAAATGTAAAAGAGACTCCACTTCATCCAGAGATTATACTTACATATGTCTGTGTATATAGATTCATATATACACACACATACACAAATAATACATTTTCTTTAATCTTGACCTTCTCTCTTCTCAGATAGTCTTCCTCCTCCACCTTAGCTGGGATGGGACTCTCCCTAAGAGACCTAAACCTATGGAGTGTAAAAACTGGAGAGAGATTATCTTGTGCCTTTTTCTGGTTTTTGTCATCGTTCTCCTTTTTGGTTGGATGACAGCACTGTGATCTAGAGAGAGAGTGAGACAAGCAAACTGGCTGTACTCTGCCCCATTTGGCAGAGAATACTAAGATCCTTGAAATTAAAGTCCGTACTTTTAATAGCATTTTTGAGACCTCATCTTGCATATTAGAACTTAGCCAGGTATTAGGTAATTTAGATAATAAATTCTCTTCAAAGTGGCCCATCATCTTAGTATTTATTTTTTTCAAGAGGATGTAAGGCATAAAAGCAAGCTTTGTAGTTTTATATCTGTCAGCATGTCACATAAATATCTCAGTAACTACTGATCTTATCACCATAAAACTTCCATTTATACAGTTAGACATGTCATGTTGGTCAGTTGCACAAAAAGTTAAGTACATGCAATATTAAACTCCAACCCATGCCAGCTCCATTAGCCCACATCTTGAAGTTCTCTCTGAACACTATTAGAGAAGTGGGGGAGGAGCAGGAGCAGCATACGGCAGAATTAGACGAGGATGGACTCATGTTGAAAATTACTGAAATGATGAAAGAGTTTGCAGAGGGATGTTTGGAGTCTTCGCATTTCCCTGAAAATCAAAAGATCTGTTTTCTGTTTGATG
Source organism: Oxylabes madagascariensis (assembly GCA_013400675.1). Taxonomy (NCBI): domain Eukaryota; kingdom Metazoa; phylum Chordata; class Aves; order Passeriformes; family Timaliidae; genus Oxylabes; species Oxylabes madagascariensis. The sequence goes on along the minus strand of VYZR01011126.1, from coordinate 11,852 downwards.
AATGACTTTAATAGTTTTAATGACCTCATATAATTTATTTGATTGTATTGTTCACTTTTATTAGAAAATCGCCCTAGCAGCGTTTCAAGTTGTATCACCTTTGTATGTCAGAATTGGACTCTGATCTAAACTTGTCCTCTTAAAACTTATATTGCTTTTTTACCATTTTTATATTAAGAGTTAAATTCAAAAAATGCTGAAGTTACTTATTTTTTTTAGGATTCAGACTGGTTCCTAACAGACTTGGCAGGAGTGTGTCTTTAAAAAGCAGTGTAAGCAATTATTTTTTTCTAGAGTAAAGTTTGTTGGGAGTAATAGTTTAGAAATTGTGCAATTTATTAATTTGATTTATGTTTTGAAAATTCCCATGAATACTTCAATTAATACTATTTACTAGTCTTAAGTTCTGCTGCATTTTGTCTTTTATGCCCCTTGGAAATATGTTTGTAGAAATATCTTATATAGTAAGTTTATGTGTGAATTAAGGCATTTTCAGTTTAGGTGAAGTTAGATGACAGTTTTATAAAAATATGCGTGCTTAATTGTTTGCCTAATTTTATCAAATTAGTTAATTTTATGTATGAGGACTACAGGAAAAAATGACTGAAAATGTGTATCTTGGTTCTCTGTGAGGCCTGGAAGCTAAATTGGCTCCTCTTGTGCACACATTCTTCTACAGATACTTGCAGCAAATTGCAAGTAAAGCAAGCATTAGGTGCCACACATATATCTGCCTATGCCAAATTATTCAGCTTCTGGAAAATATCAAGAAAGTCACTAACTTTGCATCTTTGTGCTTGTTTTCACATTTGTGTGGATTCGGCAGGGTAGCACATTATTTACTCGAAGAAATACAGAGAACATCTCTCATACTTTACAGAAATCCATGAGGCTGCATTTTTTTGGCAGCACTGATAGCAGAAAATCTTTCAGTTGTTAATGATACAAAATCGACTTTGCTATGGTATTCCCTACAGAAAACAGTGCATTAAAAATAATAGTGGTTAAATTTGTATGTGTTCAAGAGTGTTACAATGTGAGGGTGAGTCCAGTGTTCTGAAACAGTGAGACATTTGCAATGCTGAAAACATGCATGCTGTGTAAAAGCACGTAGCTTCCCTAATTTCAGTAAAACCACTTATGTGTAGTCTCCAATTTTTCATTTATAAAGCTGTGTTTAATTTAAGGCTGGGTTGAGTGTGCTTGTCACTGAGTCCACTATTGGCAAGACTGGTCATTATAAAAATATTAGAACTAACCTTGATTTGCCAGGATCCCAAATGAAGAGGAATCAAGGAGAAATTTGAGTAGTGGCCTTTTTCCCTTCTCCTGAAGGAGACATTATCAACTCATTAGCTACAAGCCTGCACAGAGGCCCCAACTGTGACTCTTAAAGCAAGAAATACATTTCTTGTGGTTAAGATTGACTTTCAGCATGCCAGCTGTCCCTCTTTTGGAAGGATTGGCCTTATTTTTCAAGTAGAACATGTGCCATCTTGATTACCCAAACTCTTAATTCAATGCTGTTTTATGCTTTGTCTCCTCAAAATATCCCTTATATCCAGCTTTGATTGGTGGGTAGATGTACCAGTACTGATCAGCTTAATTACCAGTGTGAGGCAGCGCAATGCAGACATGAGGTAGCAGCACACCTTTCCCAGCATTCTGAGGTAATTAACCAAAAAATATTTCCCTGCCACCTGTCTAGCCTTGGAGAAAATCCAGTTTTCTTTCCAAGCTACGGGAAGGGGGGATCAGAGCAGAGTTTGGGTAGTAGGATGGTTATCCATGTGGTTTTTGTTCTTCCCAGAGTCATCTGCAAGGGTTAAGTATGGAGGCTGAGGCTGCTACTCCCTGTCTTTCCCAACTCCCAGTATTGTATCTGCAGCAAAAATATCTGAAGAATTAGGGTGAGCCATGTGGGAAACCATGAGCTGTGATCTTCCAGAGTTCATGAAGACTGGAATACTGAATATACCTTTGGATGCATCAGGAGCAAGCATCAACAAAGTTTGGATTTACTGCAGCCAGGTTAAAATTCCTCATTTTTTTCTCAGTTGTTCAAGGCTTAAACTCAATTCAATAACAATGAAAAGGCTAAATTTTTTGTGTGTTCAATGCTTAGAGGAAATATGCTATAATTCTTACCATGCCTGGGTGAAAACATATATAGTCTAGTTGCATTCATTATCTACAGCAAATTAAATATAAAATCTCTCACTCCTCAGTGCTTACATTGATAGAGCATTCCAAACCAAAAGAAACAGTGTAAAACATCACAAAAACATAATGTGAATAAAACAATGTTGCTTTTGATTTTTTAAAAAATATTTTTGTTTCTTACATTATACTGAAAAGGCATATCACAAATTAAAAAGTGATGATAGCAGTTCTGGAATAACTTCTGAGTTCTGATGGATTTTAAAGCATGCAAGCTAATGGATGCAGTCATCCATCCATGAAGAAGACTTCCATGGTTAAAGCATCCCAGCCGATCTAAAATATTTTTCTAAGACACTGACATACCTTACGGCTTCAAGTGGTCTTTAACTGGTTTTGATTCAATGAAGATTGTACAAAACAAATAACTTTGCCATTATACTAAAGTCTCTTCCCATGTCATGTTTCCAGAAAACAACTCATGTTTGAGACAAGTTCAATTATCTGTAGTTAGATTTTTTTTTACTTTTTTTATGCTGGAATAGTTATTCTGCCATGGCTCAGGAATAGCTAACGGAGTTTCATTCAAGCCTCGTTTAAAAAACAAAACCCATACTTTTTGGCAGGATACAAGTGGGAAGAGATTTAGTCCACAAGATATATTTTATCCTGGCATGTAGGAGAACAGTTGGTGGAAAATGGTTTCCCCTGTAGCCAGTTAGAAACTTTAACTATCTGCCAGTGATTGCTGTGAATGTGGTGCATGACATGTCATGAGAATTCACATAAATAAAAAGGGAAAAGCATCCAGTTCAGGACTGCCTCTATGGGACGGTTGGGAAGAAATACGTGATGAGAGGGAGAGAAGAGTTTTATAATCGAAACTTCTAGGAGTAGACCTCTGGAGCCCTGGCTGGGATATGAGACCTTCTCCAGTAGTTGTCTTTGGATTACATTTATTACTTTGTCTGCCCTGAACTGAGGATAAGGAGGAAGGTTAAAAGGCAAGTTTATTGTTAGTGCTTACAGGCTCATTGTTCAGAATTGCATTGGTTGTAACCGTGACACTGTGATAAAAACAGAACTTACAAAATCTGAAACTTAAAATTGTTGAAAAAAAATTTTAAAGTATCCATAGACTATGACAATTTTTAAGGAATGTAAGTGTTAATGTTAAGCAGAATTTAAGTGTCTACAGTTTATCGACTTTATCTGGTCAGATGTGAATTAGTGACTCTTATCCATGTTTCTTTAATTTTTTAGCCAGTTGAAATTTCTGATGAATTTTGGAAGTTCAAGAAAACTTGATAAAAACACCTCACTCCTACTCATGCTATTTAATTCCTACTTGATAAATTTGCTCTGCAGTACCTGTGCCTGTAACTGAGGTCAGAAATAGTGCCAGAATTACTAAGCTATATGTTGAGACCCCAGGCATTTGACTAGAAAGTGGAATTTTGGAAGCACTATCTCCCACTTACTCAGTTTTAGCACAAATCCACATAATGGAACAGCATTAAAGCTTTTCAAGTTTGCAGCCGTGATCAGGGTGCTTGCAGAGGTGGTGGTAGCTGGCCCACGGTGTGCTGCTGTCGTTACAGCCATGGGAGTTTTGAGGTCTTTGGCTGCTTTTAATGAAAATTTGTGAAGCTTTTACGTAGTTTTATCTTGCCTTATCAGGGTCCCCAAGCCTTCAGCTCAAGGCCTGGTGAGATGAGTGAGTGAAAGGGTTCTCCTGTGCCGTGAGAGGGCCTGTGTGAACAATCCGGCACCACGGGGAGCAGTGGATCTGTGGGAGCCAGGAGGCTGCTCTGGTGGTTTTGGGGATTTCTTACCTGGATAGCTACATTCAAGGGAGAAACATCCCAATCAGAGAGGAGCTTGAACTCCTGTAAAAGGCAAATGGCTCCTGCTGTGTTCATGTTTTGTGAAGAGACGTGTTGGGGAGCTGCGGGGAGCTGGGGCGCCCCATCAAGGGGCAGCAAGTGTGGGGTGCCATGGAGCCAAGTGCCAGCCTGAGCCCCTGGGCACTGCTGGACATCCCTGGGCACTGCTGGACAATCCCTGAGCAGTGCTGGGCATCCCTGGGCAGTGCTGGGCATCCCTGCACAGTGCTGGGCATCCCCGGGTAGTGCTGGACAATCCCCAGGCAGTGCTGGGCATCCCTGCACAGTGCTGGGCATCCCTGCACAGTGCTGGGCATCCCTGCACAGTGCTGGGCATCCCTGGGCAGTGCTGGGCATCCCTGGGCAGTGCAGGGCTGGGGGTCCAGGGGCAGAGGGGCAGGAGGCTCCTGGTGCTGTGGGGCCAGCAGGTCTCCAGGTGTCCCATATTTCCCACAGCAAACCTCAACTGCTTGGTAGCATGACAGCAGTGGTGAGGGACATCAGGCTTCTCAGTCTTTCCCTGAAGTAGGATGTCTATGTTCCTCTGATCTGTTGTTTTGTTTTCTTGTTTGTTTTATTTCAGCAACAAGATTTGCTGCTAAATCCGTTGCAGATTTCTGCTCCAAAATAAGCAGCTCCTGGAGTTCTTTGGTGGTAACGGAGGCATTCACAGCTTCAGGAGGTAGCCCAGTGGTTTGGGCCTCTCAGACTCATAGCAAGGCTGGAGGTTGGAAAGGACCTTAAAGATCATCCAGTTCCAGCCCCATCTTCTCCAGGCTGCCCATATTGCGGGCACGGCAGCAGTGGAAGTGGGGGATCCCTCACGGAGTTCACACATCACAGGGACTTTACTGATTTGACATTCCTCCCATCACACAAAGAAACACTTGAATTCCTCTCATTTGAGGCCATTGACTTCTGTGTGCCATGCCAGAAAAGTTGTTGAGAAATAACTTTGAAAAATCCTCAGAAATTAGAATGTACTTTGTAATACTCTTAGTTCTTCAGCGATATTTGTTTAAATGCGTTACTTGGATTACTATCCATTTTTAGTTAAAATGACTACTGAGATCATTAATCATTATAAAAGCATTAATTAAATAAATATCTGATTTGCTGATTTTTCATGTTCACTACTTTGCAAGCATGTGGATTAGATGAAGAAAAAAATCCTCCTGTGTTGTCTAAATCCTTTTTGTTCTTCTGCTTATTTGTTTATCTGGCCCTTGTCCTGTGTCAAACTCTGAGATGTGTATTCCTGTGATATTGAAAAAATAAGCTCAGCAATTTTTAGTTAGCTTTTTTTCATGCCCCAAAATGCCTCTTCTGCTTACATTTTTTGACCCAGATTCAAATTACAAACATGGACTTCTGGCTTAGATAAGGAATAGTCAGTTCGGGATTTTCTTTGGCATATGAGTTTTTTGTTCTGTTTCATAACGGTGCTGGAGAATTTACATCTGGGATTCCATGTCTTTGTTTCAGTGTCTGTATTAAAAAAAAAAAACCCACTTATATTTATTCAAGATCCTGATGCAAATACATTGAAGGGAAGTTAGATTTTTTTCCCTATGGGAATTCATACTTTAATTCTTTGACTTGTTCTTGAGAGAAAGAGAGACCTTAGTGTTATATAATGAAATAATTCATGGTACAATTAATGTGATGTAGGAGAACAGCAACATGATATGCTGAATTTAAATAACTGAAACTGATCAAGAGGGACATCAGCATTAAATGCTCAATAGGATTGACGTAACAAATACAAGATGGCCTCTGCATTTAAGTTAAAATACTGTCATCTGCTGATACATTCCAGGCAAATTTGTTGATAGACTAAACATTTTGATAGTCTTTCCATTATTTCTTTGAGCCATCAGCTTCTAATTTTCTCTTTCTAGTTAATATACTTGTGTATAATTTAAACAGAAAACTGTTCTGTTTCATCATAAAAGATTTGTCTGTTACTTTTGGTGTGTAAATCAAGTGGACAGCAAAACATTCTTGAACTTGTTTTTTGAGGCATTTGTTGACAACAACAGGAAAAGAGATCACAGAGACCGCCAATAAGTGTGGACATCAATTATTTTTTAATTGTATAGGAGTACAGTACACTAATTAAAACTAGTATATCTTGCAATGCCAAAGGCAAAATTAATTATTAATTTTTATTAATATTCAGAAGTAGCACAAGGAATACATTAAAAAAGATTTTGTGGCTGTGACTGAGATCTTGTTTTGCTTTATATTTTAGTAAAAATAGTATGTTAGCTAAATTTGAATAGTTAAATATGCATCCAAGAGATTATAGGCATTGAACAAGAATGTTCTCTTTAGACTAGTTGCCCAGTGACAGAATATAAGAAGTAGAAAAAATTCTTTAAAAATTCTGGGGCTTTGGTTTAGCTTGTTTACTGACAAGCATAAATACACATTATCCTTCTGTTGTTGTTGTTGATACTATAATTATTAAGTTGTGTATTTTAGTTATGATATCTCGTATTCAGTAGAATAATCGGCTTTCCACTTCTAAGTCCAGCTCAGCAAATTAGATCTGTCCTGCACTGACTTGACAAACCTGATGTGCTTCTGGACAAGTCGCTTCTGTGAGCAAGTGGTTTGTTTATTTATTTCTCCCACAGATTAGGCTTCAGTCTATGCTATACATAACTCATTGGGAAACTGCCAATCTGGTTCAGATGCCTATCAGAAAGTAAGTTCTTTGAAATAAAAAATGTATTTCCCAACTGTTATAGACAAAATATTAACAGGCTTTTAATGCACCTGCTCGGCAGGGTAAATTACGGAATGCAAAATTTTAATTTTTGGAATTCACAAAAATTTTACAAAAAAATTTTGAAGTAAGGTGTGCTTAGCTTTATTGATGTGAGCATGGGAAAAATACAGGAGAAAAAATGGTGACTGTTGTGGAACTCTAAAAGGACAGCTTGTGCCTGGTGTTATATTGAAAGTTATGTCCAACTGTAATGGGAGTGGTGTATTAGAAATCCTATTGAAGTAGTTGCACACTGTTGTGAAATTTTTCTAGACTAATGAGACTGATTATTTAGGATCAGACAGGCAAAGTTTTAGTTGGTTGCTTTTTGGTTTTGTTTTGTTGTTTTTTCTTTTATTGGACCTGGAAATATTTCCCTTTCTCTAATCTTTACACAGAATATTGAGCTCCTCATCTCACCTGTTAGTGTTAATTATAAAAATTCCTGTAGTTATTCATGTACTCCATAGAAATATGGACATAGATGGCTGTATTTTAGTATTTCTTTAACAAAAATCTAAGATAAATATCTCCCATATCCATATGCACTTTAGTGGTCTATAGCTGAAATTTGGAATTTAGCTTTCATTTCATTTAAGCATCTCTATCTCCTATTATAGCAATATATAAAATATGATTTTGGATTAGAAACTGGATTGTTTGGTTTTGATTCTTACAAACACCCAGAGCTTTCCTATTATTTTGTTATAACAAAGCAAGGCGCCAAAAAACTTAGTTTTCCAATATTCTATTTGTGTGTTCCATGTAAGTGTAGATGCTATTCTTGTTCTCCTCTAAAATCAGCTGGTAACCTCTGAAAAGTCAAATTGTGCCCTCCCCTTGAGCTGCAATATTGTTAACTAAAGGAGTGGTCATGTTCAGCTTAAGTCTGCTGCCAGGTCTGTATTGCCTGTGGGTTCTTACCTCTTCAGTGCTCTGTCCAAGACCTTGAAAATGTTTCTAATTCCCATATATCTCTGTGCTGGTGTATGTGCATGCATGTCACAGAGTAGTGAAGGGGAGGAAGCCACTAATTCACTTTGCTGTCTTCCCAGAGGAATCAGCATATGTGGGAAGAGTGGGCTCTTGAAGGCAAACACTGTTCTTCATTCTACTTTGAAGTACTTGCCTTACAAGCTTGTCAGTAAAAATTGACAACTTCTAAAAAGATAAATAAAAACTTTTCAAAAAGTTACCTATCACTATTCTGGAAAAATAGCTCTCAGAGCTGCTCTTGGTAATTCTTCTGCTCCCTGTCCTGAATGCATTGCTTTCTCAAGTGAGTGCTGTGGTTGTCCAGGAAAACCAGAGAACACCTTATGGAATAACATCAAAGGGAAGCACTTGACAAAGACAAGCAATTTAGATGCTCAGTTCTGGGAATGTATTGACTGAAGATGAAAGCTCTTTAGGGAAGAGACTTTGTCTTCTATTTATATAGAACCTTGCATAATTTAACAAATGTTGGGGACACTATTAATCTCATCCAACTTTAGATGTCTACAGTGTTGCTGTCAATCTTAAGAGAAGATCAATTGCACTCTAAAAGTCTGTTTCTCTCCACTGACTATAAAGGGAGCCCTCACAAGTAGCTCAGGTGCAGATGGCTTAATCTATATTTGGGCAGATGAATCCTGATCTAAAATGCTTTCTAATGTGACAAAATAATAGTAATTGATATTTTAAAAAAATCCTTGTGAATGTATTTCATTCTTAGAGCAGCTCAGAAAATGAATGGCAGCTGCTGGTTTTGGTTAGTATTACATTCAACAGCAAAGTGCTAGGGGTTGATAACATATCCTCTGCAGCATCAATCCATTCATAGCTCCTTGAAACGTTGGTTCAGGATATAAATATGAAGTAATTTGCTTGCTCAGTGCAAAAAGAATAAAGCTGAACACCTGAGTTGTCAATACCATAATAGCAGTTCAATAGGAAATGCTGTCTCCAATTGAATAGACAAAACAGTATAATTAAAATCCTTATGGGAATTACAGCAAAAACTTTCCTATACTGCTGTTGCCGAATCCTCCGGATCAGCTGATACTCTTTTTGAACATCTCAGGAACTGTTTAGTGGTATTTTTTTGGAGTGGAAAGCATTTTAGAT
>VYZR01011098.1:0-13736 GCA_013400675.1 Oxylabes madagascariensis | reverse complement strand
AAAAAAAGAAAAAAAAAGCAAACTTCTATCAATCAGAGGGTTTTAAAATACAAGTTATATTGCTCAGTAAGAAGAGATTCTACAAGAAAAGCATTTACTACATAAAAGTGGGAATGACTGATTCAGAATTGTACCTATATGAATGCCCTACTTGAAATTCAAAGGAATTTACCCATGAACACCAACCTCTCTCCACTACTGCACCTCTGGGAAAATGGTTGCTGAGCTACTCTGGCAGTGTAGTGTAAGTCAGCTGTACAGTGTCAAAATACTGTCTGGCACTATCTCCTGATCCAACCCAATATTCCATTTATTCATCACAACACAACGCTGTCAAAAGGACTAGATACACTTCAGTAAGAATAGTTATTTTTTTCAATCACAGCAGCAAGAACTAGATTGCAACCAAGCCCTTACCAATGATAAAGCATTTACACTGTGACTCAGGGGTGTCAGTCGTTGCCAGAGATGGGTGCTGGCTGCACCACGAGGCAACGGCTGCGCTGGGAGAACAGTTCGGAATAAAACACATTAGAGCGCAGTGTTCTGCTAATTCCCCGGTACTGTTACTTACTGTGAAAAACTATAAAGAGATTTTTGCATTTCCTACCAGAAATTAGAATAATTTTCAAGAAGAATCTTTAAAAAACAGTTTAGTGCTTAGTGTTTGTAGCACAACAATGCGACTTAGTTCAGCAGATAGTTTGGCAACATTTAATTGAGCAAGAAGAGGATTTTAAAAATAAGGCTTTACATAGGTGTGTCTTTTCAGGAGTTTGCTCTTAGAAGGATGCAAGGTAAGGATCATACTTGAAAGAAATTAAACCATTAAATTGTCAATTGGTTCAAGAATTGATGGAAGAGAACTAATTTATAACAGAAAAAATTGGCATGTGAATGCTCCATTGTTCGAGCAAAGCACAGGGTTGATGGGGTGGGGGAGGGTGACATTTACAGCAGCAGACATTTTCTCTTCCTCTTCTTTACAGGAGGGGGGCACAGCACTGCTCGGATGGCTTCATCAAACACTGTCTTGAGGCCTCGCTGCGTAAGTGCTGAGCATTCGAGATATTTCACTGCGCCTGGGGGAAGCAGAGACACGGTTACAGAGCAGCTCTGCAGCTCCCAGCTGGCTCCACAACAAAAGCCAGGCATTCCATTTAATTAAGGTACAAGGTCTTCCACAAACACAGCCCAGATGCAGCCAACAATAGCCCCGCTGCTGCCATACCGATCTCTTTTGCCATGGCAAGGCCCTGTGGGTAGGTGATGGGAGTCAGCTTCTTCTCCTTCAGCTTCTCAATCGTGTCCTTGTCATCCCGGAGATCGAGTTTCGTGCCCACGAGAATGATGGGGGTGTTGGGACAGTGGTGCCGCACCTCAGGGTACCACTGAAAAAGGCAAATAAAAAATGGTGTCTGTGTGAGGGGCAAATTTCCTGAAGGCCCTGGACCATCACACCTGAAAGCTCCCAGTCCTTCACTTTGGGACAGCTGGAATAGAGGGAGCACCCAGATGCCATCAGGGCAGGATTAGAAAAGGGCACATCACTGTTAATGAAGCCAACAGCTATTTCCATATACTTTAAAAGTGTAGCCCATTAAGGGCTGTATTTTCCTCACACACCAGAAGAGCCCTGGACCCCCCCCTTGCCCATGGAGACACCTCCTTGTGCAGCTGAGCTGTCTGAGGACATGGAATACTCTCCCACAGTAACAGAGAGCACGTGCAGAAGGATGGCTGATGCAAGGAATAGGAGCTATCAATCCAACTCTTACATGCATTTGTTTAAAAACTTTTTTTTTTTCAAACTGTACTAAAAGGAAAGCTCCTGTTTGTGATTTCAGCACTTTACTGGCTGAACACTTAAATTACTGTTATCAATGCATCAAGGTACAATTGGTACTTAAGTGTGTCATGTGCCCTGAAATTCCATGACTCACAAGTTAGGCAAATTGATTTCTGCTTTTTCAAACTGCATTTCATGGGGCCTGTGGGAAAAACAATTAAAAAAACCCTAATATTTTCCAAGCTGCACTGTAAAGGGAACAGTATGATGAACATTCAGAAATTAAAAGGTACCAGCTCGTCCTTACCTTAGCACGGACATTTTCAAAGGAAGCTGGGCTCACGAGGGAAAAGCAGATTAAGAAGACATCCTACAAAAGAAGTTGACAGAGGTCAGCCCAACAGAGAAACCACTGCAGAGTGTCTGAACAGGCCAATATCACCAGCACCTCCATCACTGCCAGCTCTACCACACTTGCAAAAGGCAAGGTCAGCAATACAGTTGCACATGATAATCAGAGGCAGCTTTCCCACTGGGAAATCCATTCCCAGGCAGCTACAAGCAGCCAGAGAGAAAGGGGGAAACAAATAACAAATGGATTGCAGTCAAATTTATAATCAGGTATTGCAGTAGCCAGCAACTAGGACACTAATACCACTGCCTTGAAAGGGTTTTTTCTCTAAGTGTCATTTCTTCTTCATGGACCTCATCAGCAAAGTGTTAACTATTAATACACAACTCTAGAGTAGTCTTAAATTGCAAAGGCCAATTTCAACAGTATGAAATTAAAAAAAAAAAAGAAATCAACCAAGAATTTCTACATTTTTGCTTCCATTATTGCTTTTCTAAATTGCAGTTATTGCTTCCATACCCAAATCAGAAGCAGCTTGTTGAACTTCTTATAGAACTTCACTTCTACTGAATGCCAGTAAAATAATATTTTAGAACTTCTCTATAACCAAATTAGGATGGAAAAGGCCATTAAAAATCTCAAAGCTCCTCCCTTTCCTTTCTAAATAATGAGAAAGGAGAAAGAAAAATGGGTATTTTTAGGGATCTTGCACATCTTGCTTTTCAACTGAAGGCTAAAGATTCTAAGTAAGAGCAGGTAAAAACATTTCAGAGCACGTGTTTATAGTAACCACAGGATACAATTCAGGTTTCACAGATGACACGCTGCAGGTCTACAAGCATTCAGAATAACCCCAAGACATTTCCTCTGTCTGTGTTGATGTAAACTTGCTGTATGACCCAAAACTCAGTAGGTGTCTCCCAAACAAGCCCAACCTTCCCCAACCTACCTCTGCATCCGTACTTATTCCGGTACCAAACGTGCTAGAGAATCAGGCATTGCAGAGTGTTAGTTGATTGTGCTGCATTTCAAGGCATTTTGTTAGGTCAGCAGCTGACATCTCACTGCTAAGCACTTGCAACCCAGTTGTTCATGCATCACCCCAACAAGTTTCCGCAGCAGCGTCCCAGAAGAAGAAAGAAACAACATCAAATAATGTGATACTATGGCCACTACTTCTGTTTTCCAATTCTGCAGGTTTGTGGGGACTCAAGGGCTGCACTTGAGGAGACTCTCTCCTCCACTAGCTCCAGAGGTCAAAAGATTTGGTGTAACCACAAGAAATTATTGAAGATCTCAGGTGTCTTGCACACTAGTAGGAAAAGCCATTTTTTTTTCAAGAAAACATTTAATCTTAGCAACTCATATAAATTTGGTAACAGAGTTCTCAGATCTAGCAATTTGATAGTTCCAAGGAAAGTATTTATTCAAAAAATAGGGGCCAATTTATCACTATCATAGGCAAGACAAGATGATAGAACTTGGAACTGAAGTTTATTTAAAGTTTTACATACGGCAATAGGTTGATCTGTCAGACTGGAAGATAGATTCTTACCATTGGTTCCTCCAACCTAATAACAGTAGGAGATAAAGTTACTCCTCAAATGGATTTAAGGGAAAATGTTTTCAGTCAGCAATTTCTGCTCACAGATATTCTTAAGGAGGATTTTCTTCTTAAGAGAGACGCTGCCCTGTAATTCAGCACAACCAACTGCACCCAGAGCAGACACCAGCCTTCCCCAGAAACCAGTTCTGCACTGTCAGGGGAAACCTGCAAGAGCAAACCTCTCCTGAAAAGCACCCAACTAACAATTTCTCCTTGGTTTGGTCTCCTGAGGAAACAGACATGACCACCTTTTCTGTCCCTACTTTTTCCTTCCCCAAATATTTGGAAATAGTACTAGATTTCAAATGCATTAAGGAGAGCATATTAAATTCCTGTATATTTTAAGGAATAAAATAAAAATATGAATAAGGAGAAGAAGATACAGATTAATGCCAAGCCCTCACTGTGAAGTTACCAGCTGTTAACAGCTGAGTGGCTGATCCCAGCACACACAGCCCAAGTAACCAACACCTGCTGCTTTCACCCTGCCCAAAACATCCTTCAGATGCACAAATTGAGGAAGGAGGGCCACAAGAACATGCAAGGGCTGAGTTTTAAATAGCACAGCGAAGGAAAAGGGAGGCTGAACACAGATCCTAAAAAAAGGTCAGGTTTCATCAGCATCACTGTTCTCTTCCTCTGTGCTTTTGTTAGTTTTGTGGGGGTGATGAATCTTTGATACTGCAAGTCTGAAATCTGAAGACTTCTTCACAAGAACTTCATGACTTACCACCCTGTTTCATTTTCTGCTGCAAAAAAACAATCCAAATATCTGAAAGTACTCCAAGCCTGCACTGAGCAGTTATACATCCTTGCACAGACAACACTTTTTCCCTAAGATTCTTAGACATGGAATTCTTTTGCAGTCCACCAGAAAGCCACAGTTACTTTAGCAGGCTGAAGACATGTATATGCATTCTATCCCTACTAAAGATCTTTTATCATAAGTATTAGAGAAAACCATATTTCCATTGTCTCTCCTTCTAAAATAGACAGGTATTTCTGGCATTTCAACTACAGTCATCTACAACTGGCAAATTCATACCAATCTTGTGTATCATAACTGATGGGGAAGCCTAATGACTGAAAGTTAGTGAGCAGTGAATTAAGGAAAATTGTGAATTAAGGACAGATTACTGAAAATAGCACCAGAGTTCCTTAAATAAGATTCACATTATTCAAGAGAGCAGTTATGCTGTAGAGTGAAACAATTCTGCATTTTACGTTATTAGCATTTAACATGTATTTGACAGTCAACAGCAAGAGTAATCAGTGCCAAAAAACCCCTGCAAATTACCCGTTCTTTACTTATAGCACAGTTCCATCAGGTAAAAGCCACTGCTCTGAACAGATTACAAAACCACCTCTACAAAGATTAACTGCAGCTGAAGTCACACTGGAAAGAAGAGAGCAGATCACTTCAGTGTTTTCCTCGAACAGGGAAAGATGCAGGATGCAGGCAGGACTTAACCAGTGGCACACAGGGAAGACAGAAGCACATTTGTATCGATGTCCCAGCACAAACTACAGCAAGCAGTAAAATAACCACGGGCTCAAGTACATTGGAAAGCTGGGACACCACAGCCACTGTCAATACCAATAATCTCTTCATTCAGTGCTGCCTCTTTCACATGTAGAACATCTCCACACAGACTAAACAATATCAAGTGCTTAGCAGTGACAGTGTCAGGTTACAGCCAAACATCGCCTAAAACCAAAAACAAACCCTGCCTTTGGCAGGCATGTTAACCTTAAAATTAATGAACTAGCTGATGGGACTATTCACCAAGATTTTTTGAGTTAGTTTCGGGGTGTTTTTTATAAATAAATAAAGCTTTCTAGACAATTCTGAGGATGCAACTATACAAAACCCAGCAAGTACCAGTGCACACAAATACACAGGGCATGCAAATTTTAACTTTTTTACAACTGCACGCACCCCAGAGATTATAAATTACAGCTACAGCACATGAAATGAAAGAGGGTCACTGTTTCTAAAAAATTCAACTCCAGGAGTGACAATGTTGGCCTTATGCTCGAAAAGAAAAATGCTTTATGTTAGACAAAGGTGTGAAGACTGCTCCTGGTTCAGCCTGCAGCTCTTACTGTTTGTGGGTAGGAGAGCGGGCGTAGTCTGTCATAGTCCTCTTGACCAGCTGTGTCCCACAAACCCAGGTTGACCGGTTTTCCATCAACCATTACATTGGCAGAGTAGTTGTCAAAACTAAAAATAAAGAGAGAGTTAGCTGCATTAGCTTGCAGTAAAATAAGGCACCCAAGGATTTTTCCTTCACAAAGGGAAAAACTGGGAAAACTGAGGAAAGGGAACATTTTCATTGCATCTGTCGGCTCCCCAGAGACAGTAAAGCTGTTCTTTAATTAACAAGCATTATATTGGGTAATGGAATAAAAAATTATACACAACAGACTTGGTCCAGTCTGAGCAGAAGTGATCTCTGTCATGGCTCTTCCAAAGGAAGTGTTAATCCCAGTGAGGCTAGGAAAGCAGGCAATGTACTTAGCAAGCACTTTCCAGTCTCAGTGGGACATTCGGCAAGTTAATCTGTCTCACGGTGTGAGATTTAGAACAGAAGATACAGGAGTAACAACCAAGGAATCCTTAATGACAACAGTAGGTAAGGAAAAAAACTAATTAATCCTACTAATCAAAACCCCCTCCAATGAAATATCAAAGTCCATAACCAGGGGCCAGTGGAGGCATCGTTTTTATCCCATCACTGCTGTTGGTGCAAAGCTTTTAACAACTCGTTAAGGCTAAATCAAGTTCGTTGGGAACACAAGACACTGCAATGCAAAAACTCGAATTTAAGACCAAAAAACAAAAAAGAAACAGCAGTAACTAAGGCAACAAGGCCTTGGACGGGTAACAAAAGTCATCTGTAAACCTCATTAGAATGTATTTTGTTGTCTGAAAAGCTCATCAATACTTCAGAGAGCAGCACAGCCAGATGAAAATACAGAGACATCTGAAAAGGGCAAAGAAGCTGCACATGTATAAAACACCCCCAACAGGAAAAGAACCACACTAATATTGATACTGACAAATCCCTATGTGAAACAAAAAGGGAAGCACCAGAATAAATGAGTCTCCACAGTCTCGCCTGAGGAGCTAAAGAGCCGTGGCTGGCTTAGCACAGGATTGGCAGTAGCACAAAAAGTGGCAGGAACAAATAAACAAAAAATCACCAGCCATGTAAGACAACTATTTCTGACTATGATATAATGTTTTACAAGCTGCTCAGCCTTGGGACAGCTTATTATGAATGACATTAGAGACAGAAACATGCTATTTTGGAAGAGAACAACATCTGGTAAAATGTTAGTAAATGTTAGTCCCAAATCAGCCAGGCCCAGAGGGCACAGAGAACCAAAACTGAGGGACCATCAGCAAGCACTGGTGTGATTGTGCTACAGTAAAACCTCAGAGTGTTCCTTACACACACCTGAGGGGTGCTAGCAGCCAATTCAAACAATTCAGGTAAGGAATCTGGAATGGCAGCAGGCACTGAGAAGCTGACAGAAATGAGTTCTTTGGATTGTATAAGTACTTACACCGTGGGTATATACTCTCCAGGAAATGCATTGGTTGTGTAACTGATGAGTAGGCATGTTTTACCTACAGCACTGCAAAAAGAGAAAGTTCACATGTAAAACACATTCATCTTGAATAACAAGAAAAAATATTCCTTTTAGGGGAAGAAGACTAATTATGTCCAGACACCTAAACACCTCCAGTCACTACTGTGCAGGAAAACAGCTGAAGGCTGCAGCTTTAAAATCACTAGCAATGAAAACATACCTAGTATAAACATCCATTTTGTGAAGTGATAAATTACCAAATTTTGTTAATTTTTAGTCACAAAAACCCCCAACAAACCCACATGTATTAATTAGACTACTAACGTCTCCTAGCCACCTGACGGAATACTCAGAAAGATGGCCTTCTTCCAACTCTCTGAAATGAAAAAAACCTGAGAAGTACTTTCAGATACCCTTACACAATTCCAAAACTGTTATCTTTTCCAGAAAATGGTATACTTCCATATAAGTGAAGTTAAATAAAGCTTGAAAAGTATAATTTCTCAACACATCATTACTTTTGAGTATTTAAGGAATGAATACAAATGATAACTCTCATATTATTTACTGCTATTGCAAAGCGACTCCCCACATGTGTTCACCCACTACTCAAACATTTCATTAACTGATTTACAGATAAATTACATTCCAGTATTGGAAAATCTGGAACACCAAACCTCTTCCTGCTGATCAAATTCACAAGAGCCTCAAGTGGGCGCAGGACAAGGCTCCGTTCCAGGATTCCTTCAAAACTCTGGCAGCCAGCTCGTTCCCTCTGCACCCTCCTCCCCACATCTTATCTGGAGTCAAACATTTGATTAACCACAGCATTCAATTTTTGTTACAGTTTCAATTAAGTGTTGGAAAACTTGAAATTGGGCCTTATTTCTATTTTAAAATAGTGTCTGTGAAGAGTGTTTGTGACACTGCAGACTGGTTCCCTTGCAGGCTTCTCGCTTGCAGTGCACAATCCTTTGACAGTGTGAGAGATTCCAGGGATGAGCTTGTTCCTCCCAGGCAATGCTGCCAGACAGCCTCACAGCCCTATCCCCCTTCCTGCTCCTGGGCAGAGAAAACTGCATTGTCTTGCAGATGTTTTATCACCACAGCGATTTGCTCAAAGCCAATCAGCAGTAACTTTGAAAACTTGCTGCATCTACACGTGTATCATCATGTCATTAGTATGAGGTTTGACTCATGAGCCTCCTGAACTAAATCTTTCACAAGTGAATTTGAGCTTTGTCATATCCCTAAGTCACAGCTCAATCTCTAACTAAAGTCTCTCTATTCAACTTTAAGCAGTTCCTCACTGCATTAGCCCAAGAAATTATTTTATAGCTTCTGACATCACCCGAAATGCCTCAGCTATGGAAGAGATGTTTCAGCGTGCAAAATTATCTGGGATATTGTCCCACACACCCATTTTTAATTGTAATTTGCTTTACGTTTCTGAGCCAATACCTGGCATAACACCCTATCTGCTGCACCTCTGATCATACCATGCAGTTTTCCATCCTGCTTTTCACCTGCTTCTAAGACACCAGCTCCTCACACAGTCTGAGGTTTTTTTCCTTTCAGCACACACTCTCTTTACCAAGCCATAATAGCATCATGAAAGGAGGCATTTAATTCTGCTCTCATTAAGTACAATCTCCGAACATTCCCTTGTTGTAAAAGGTCTGAGATATACTTGTGCTCAAAAGTAGATGGATTTATCCTTTAAAAAAACTTGTGTGGGAAACAATCAAGGAGCAGTTCACCACGCAGATACCTGTTTAACAGCTGTCAAAAGAGGAGATCCCATCTTAGCTCCTGAACTAACCCTCTAACAAGCCAGAACAAGGAGTTAAGGAAAGTTATTCCTCCCCCATAAGGACAACTTGCTATTTTAGCTGCCTGCTGATGAGTTAGATCAGTTTGGATGTGCTGCTGAGCTGCTCTCACAACACCACAGAGCCGGCTGTGCTGGGCCAGCTCACAAAGGACAGGTGGGAAAACCTTCAGGATCCCGAGCGGAGCAACAGCCAAAAGCTTTGGGAAATCTCTGGAGGCGCAGAGACGGCACGTTCTCACGCTGCTGGAACCTGTCTGGGCTGACGCTTCAGCTTCCAGCAGGGCCATTATAGGTAATTTGAGCTTCCAACAAATTAATGTTGAACTCAGTATTTTCAACAGCAGATCGAGAACTATTCTGTGCACCCAGGCTCCTCTGCCCACCTTGCACTGAAACTCCTGAGTCTGCTCTGGCTAATCAAAACAGCACAGGAAGGTGGGGAGAGATTTCATTCCAAGCTCAGAAGTGCCTGGAGTATGTTTCTGCAGCACCAATCAGCCAGAGTCATTTAAACAAGAAAAAACACGTTCAACAACCCCATGTCAGACTTACTCCATCCAGGTTTCCTGCTTTCCTTGCCTTTTGGCTCACTGCCACACGAATCAGATCATTATGGTCACCAGTCTTAAAAATAAACACTAATGCCTACCTTTATAAAGTACATCCTCTAAGTGCTTTATCAACTTTTTTAGACTACTAATTTCTGTAATAAAGCAACTTCCCTAAAGAGAATTCCAACTGTTTGGCAAAGTTTAAATCCTTGTACATAAAGGCTGAGACTAAGAATCTAAAATAACACCAAGATTAGTCATAAGATTTCTAGCAACTACTTAATCACAGCTCTGTCCACCCACTATTACATAAATGAAACTAGCAACATTTGACTGTCATTAAAAACATGGCCTACAGAAATCCAGCTTTAAATGCTTAACAAAACAACCTTAACAAAAGACAGCACTGAGTCCCTTTTTGACTCCGAGGAGCACTCAGGAATCAATGTGTTTATATAACTACATATGTATTAATTCCTAAAAACAAAACATATCTTCTCTTTATTTATGCTAACAAGTTTTATGAAATTTCCCCACTATAGTAGAGCTCCTTGGAGCCATGTTTTATCTGCAAACAGGTGGCAACCTTCATAAAAGGCTTTGCTTGCGCCATTTCTTTCTTTCTCTGATGCACATGACCTACCTCTCTGGCAGACATGATGCACAACAGTCCAGATCTTTGCTCAGACATTAAAGAGTAGCTGAGATTTCCCTAGTACCACCCTCAGATCAAGAGTTCAGTACTGCTGCTATAGGAGGTTGAGCTACATAATGCTCTCAGATAAGCTGTATTACTCACTGTGCCACACCCTCTCCCAAATATGCTCTTCAGTACTTAACAACTACTTTTTAAAGAACTTTTTCAGTAACACAAGTTACCAAATTTCAAGTCATTGCACTTTCTCCAGACGGCACAGGAGGGACCTGAGGTGTTCAGTGTCTCACACAAACACTGCACTACACTCAGTAAGAACCCTACACACACCCTTCTCCTTCTCCCCGAGCCATCAAAGCAAATACACACAAAAAACCCGCACAGCTTTAGCAGGCAAGGCCTCAGATCAAGCAGAATTCCAAACAAGGACTCCTAAATTACTGCTCTTACACTATTTCCACAATTAAAAAATGTCTGCTCTTACACTATTTCCACAATTAAAAAATGTCTACAAACGAGCACGAAGTGCGACAACTTCTGTGGCATCTAGTAATTGGTAATTTCTCCAAAACACAGAACTTCTCCTAACATTACACAACATCACTGGAGATTTTGTACCACTTAACAGCTGCCCTTTTGAGTGAAAACAAAAGCTGCTAAAAATAACTTCCACCAATGCTTTTTCTCAAGTGTCAATCAACAGCAATTCCTGCAGCTACTCCAGCGGCTGCTCTTCATCTGTCCTGCACATTCCTCCTGCTCTCTATCATGACAGCTCAAAGCAACAGTTGTCATTTACTTTGCCCCAAACAATCCCCACAGCAAAAAAAAAGAAACAAGGGGAAAATATGATAGCCCAGATTAGCACACATGCCACACTCTTCTAGTCAAGTTAGTTGTCTAAACATACACTAGTCAAAACTGTAAGAACAAAACATGAGTTACATATGAGAAACAGCCTACTCATTAACAAATTAAAAAAATAACCACAGGTACTTCTAAAGCTTTGTTTATTTTTGTTCCTAGCAGATCTTTGTGGAGGGTACACGAAACAATACCCAAGTTTTATATTACATAAGCAAATCTTTAACCTGCATTGTTTCACAGGAACACTAAAACTTTGGCCTTATCTAAGCCAAACAAGACGTTTCCTAGAATACCTGCAACGCTGGGGCTCTTGAAGCAACAACAGCACAAAGAAACACAAATAGTTAAATGTATTTTAAAAACAGTGAACAGATAATGATACACAGCCACCAAAAATGAGCAATAGTACCTGAAAAGAACCTTAAGGAAGATTTGTTTCTAACTAAAAAGGAAGGAAAATAAATTAAACTACTGTATTTTGTTCACACATACGTACAAAAGTCAGGTAGAACTACACCACCCACATTTCCAAGACAAAGAGAAACAAAAATGCTAGGAAGAGGGATGGTTTACAAAGCAAATGACCCAAAGAAAAGTTCTGTTGAATGAATTACTGAACATTATACAGCTGGCTTGTGCTGAGTTCTCACTTCTAGAGGAGGAAGTAGACTGAGCCTTTTCCCCACCCAAACATGATGCATCGCATTTATTCACAGCATTGTAAATACAGAGTTCAGATGAATTAAATATATATATATACATATAGTAGAAAAGCAACTTTGTTTGGTTTAAATCCAATATAAGTGAAAGAGCAGTCCACAGTTATCCTATCTGACATCAAAGAATTACACTACTATGACAATGATTTCTTGAGACACCACTTTCATGTTCATATGGCTCCAAATCTTACATAGCAAGTCAAAACAAATTTGGCACACTATAAGGTTTATCTTTCAGCCATACTTAGCTGCCTTTTTAGGGATTCTACATCGCTAAAAACAAACCAACAACAACAAACCCCCCCCCCCCACATACACACAACTTGAAAATTAAGGCACCACGTGAAATTACAGACCACTGTAGTGAGTCCATTTAGCTATACTTCACTCCTCTGCCATCTACAGAAGTTTGCTGTGATACCAATTATGCTCAGTCTACACTGGGATTTTTGTTTCTCCTAAAGGGAAAAAAAACAACTCAAACTGCATAAGACAAGTCTTGTTTTCCAGCTGGCTTGTGATGTTCCCCTGAGCTCTGACATCCAGTAAGAGAGAGAATCCCTCCGAGCTGAGGGGAATAGTATCATAAAGAATATTCAAAAATACCAAACACACAAACTCTTTTCTCAATTCCTCACACTGAAATCCAACTCCTAAACTTATGAGTTAACTCAATTCTAAAAAGCATCCCCAGCTTGTTTCACATGTAAGTAGCACCATATTAAGATACGGTAGATGTAGCAGCTCTTTACAGACAAGTATATCATTAACTATTTGTATTTCAAGGGCCTATCAGTCTCCTTTAGACAGGAGCCTTACAAGCCCAGATGTCTGCATGCAAAGAAACAGTTTCTGCCCAAAAGGATTTATGATCTGCATTGAATTCAGCCCATTTCACTCAGTTTTACTGCAAAAGTCAGACGTCAAAAATCAAGATCTTAAAAGGTAGTAAGTTTGTTACTTTCAGAAAAAGTATTTCAAATCAGTATTAAGTCTCTCATATAATTAAAAACATAGCAATTATTTTAATACACTTGGACTAGTTCGGTGATGAAAGAACAGCAGCAAGCAGTGGCAGTGCAGGGACGCGGCCCGGCCTGCCCGGACAGCCCAGCACACCCTGCTCATTCACGGCGGCCGAACCCTCGGTCAGCACCACGGCCCGGAGCACCGGCCCCGCGGGGCTCGGCCCGGGGACGCGCCCGGCCCGCCGAGCCCTGCACCCCCCGCTCCCGCCCCGCCGTGCCCGCGCTTCCCTCCCCGNCGGGGACGAGGCAGCGGCACCACCCAAGGCGGGGAGGGAGAGGGCGGACTGCGGGCGCAGGAAGCGGCGCCGCGCTCACATCCGGCCGGGCCGGCCGGGGCCGCCGCGGGGCGGTGCCTGGGCTCGGGGCGGGAGCGGGCCGGAGCCGGGACTGCGCTGCTGACCCGGTCCGGAGCGGGGGAGCCGGCCCCGGATCCGGGTATGGGGTACTCGGGCGGAGCCGTTCGGAGAGGGATGTCAGCGCTGGCACCGCTGGCGCAAGCCCGCTGTCCGCTCAGGGACAGGAGGCTGGGCATCGTCCCACGGGCAGCCCTGCCGTGTCTAACGAGCCGCTCTGGAACACTGAGCTGCCTGCCTTTGACACCACCATGCATCCCGTCTATCACGCCTGGCATCATGCAGCAACCTCATTCCTGGCATCTCTTGAAGCATGTTAACGTTGTGTTTACCCCACAGACGTACTGAGCGCGCAAAGTTCCCCCTGTGCTGCTGTGGGCAG
>VYZR01011096.1:0-11836 GCA_013400675.1 Oxylabes madagascariensis | reverse complement strand
TAGGGTAAAAAAAGCGCATAGAAAAAATTTTTTTTTTTTTTTTTTTTTTTTTTAATTTTTTTTTTTTTTTTTTGCTATTGAGTTTTTCCATAAACAACATCTGCTAGAAGTATCACGGGAAAGTGGTCTTTATTCTTTGAGTTAAAGAACTCAGCAGCAGCAAGACAGAACAGCAGCAAAACAAGAGTTATAAGCTATTTCTACCACCCACCAATCCAAAGAATGCTGTGATTTAACACAAAGGCCAAAATATAATACTGCATTCAAGAGTTCCTAAGATTTTTGATTTTTTTTTATCGCTGGAAAAAGAAATATGCAGGAATTTGGTTTTGTACTGCAAATTTGAGTCACAGAGAAATTAAGCTGACAGGATGTATTTGCCCTTAAATTCTAATGTACGGGAGTAGAAAACAATATTTCATCAACTATGGACTGATCTATAGAATTGAAAGCATTTTATTTTTATCTGATGCTTTTCATTAGAAAAGCTATTGAAACGCATCATGCAGAATGCGTTATTTTCTTCTATCAAAGCAATTTGCCAGAAAGCCTACTCTTCAGTGAAGAATAATTTTTGACGTGCAGCAAATGATATACTGCACATTACAGCTTGAGTTGAAAAATTCTTCAAGCTTTCACTCCCAAGGAAAATAAAAACATTACAGGTTTAGAAAAAAACACGCAAACTACATTTTTAAGTTGCTCTATGCACACTGGCAACCACTTACTTTTTTTTCCAATAAAATCAGATACACAAAATAATCAACAGAAGGCACTTGGGATCCAACACAAGAGAAGGAATTATTTAAGCACGTTAAGAGCTACACTTTACCACCAACTCTATACATCGCCCATCCTTTTCAGACCAAAGGGTGCAGCTCTTTAATTTGTCTTGTAAAACAGAAGTGGCAAGAAGCATGCTGACAGCTAGAAATTGCTGTTCTGTGGGAAAACAGCCACATCTGCTGAGAAAGGCTTCAGAGAGACTTCATTATTGTGGAAAACCACCAGCAGCTTAATAGCATACAGCTTGCTCCTCCAGCACATCCCACCAGGCTGGCTTATCCTGCAAGAAGGGCAAGAGCAGAGGAGGGAACCTGGGAGGCAGCAGAAAGGAAGGGGAAAGAGCAGAGTACAAAGAAAAGAGATGTTTGCAAGGGCAGTCAAGAAGCCAGCACAGAAGGGACAGGAGAGGAAGCAAAGCATCAGAAACAGACAGCAGACAGAGCTCTTCAGGATGGAGGAAATAAGCAAGATCCTGGAACATGGAAGGACAGGGGAGGATGGGAAAGTACGAACATGAAGGGTGAGGAGTCTGAGACACCAGTGCTAACAACAGAAAAAGGTCACCATCAATATAAGCACAAGTTCTGCATCACGTAACTGGGGAATGGAGTGAAGAAGGGACCCAGGGATCCAGCAGAGCAGCTAAGGAAACCTTGACAAAGATTCGCTTACTGACATGGGAAACCAAATTAGCAGCAGCAAAATTATACAAAAAACCTTTAAATTACTATACAAACAAAAATTATTACCTTATATTCTTGAAATGCTTACAGACCAGCTTGGTGAAAAAAGGTATTTGTAGGAAAAAGGGGGTCAGAGAAACAGTTCTTTTTCTGGTCCACATATTAATGCACAAGGAAGCAAACATGGGGAAGAGTAGAAATAATGGGGGCAATGACATCCACCTCTCTCCGCTTCTCAGATGTTTCTTTTCAGGTGTCTTCCAGATGAACCCTTCCTACCCTCTCCCCTTAGAAAAAGGTGAAGAACTCTACCATACATTTTGGTCAGCGTACAGAACAAAAATAAAACTAGCAAAGTCATTCCCTTGAAATTATTCAAGTATGTTTCTTGTTTCTCCTGAGGATAGTTCACGACTCTCATAACATACAATTCAGCAACAGTGCTGGGTCCTTCTGCTAGTCATTTCCCTTCAAGACACCACAGCAATTCTCTAAGTTGTCTTCTGTATTTTGAAAGGATTTTTATGTGTGTTTTTTGTTGGTTTTTCTCATTAACACCCTAACATATGCCACGTTCTACTGGCTTATTCTTGAGAGGTTTTAAGCATGCTAGGAAAGACTGTAAATTAAACAAAGCCTAGGACTACTTCTGTATCTCAAAACGGAGATTTTAGGATGTATTAGAGTATATTCTTTTACTGGTGGATTGGATCAAACCAATCAAGAACACCTTTTGTTGATACAAATGGGGGCAGAGAGAATCAGGGGGAAAGGGGGGAAGTGTGTGCATCCAACACAAATTGCCTCATCAGCTTGAGAAAAGTGCAGCAGGTCACATATTTCATCATGCAACTTGCTGATACTTATCTCCCTCAGAACGCTTTACATCTGAAGGGATGAAAAAAATATGCAAGTGGATGGAAAGTGGATGTCTAGAAATAAAGCCACCATCACTGTCTGACTTATAGCCATGGCAAAGCTGGTAAAAGAACTCACCAGTATCTACTCAATTTCAGAGAAACATTACAAGGCCTCTTGCCTGCTGCAATAGAGCTTTCAGACCACAGCTGCCCACACTGGGAAAATGAGTCTGAGCTACCTGTGTGCACAATGAAGAGCTAAGCAGCAGAGTTGGGGTATCCTTCTCCATCCACGGCAACTTCTGCTGCAAGTGACAGAGTTTACAACGCAATCCCTCTTCCCTGTGCCAAGGTAAGGCTTTACAGCAGCAATTTCCTAAGGGGCATCACAATCATCTCAGCAACATGAACACCTTATCAGTGTTAAGGCATTATATTATGGCATCAGTACAGCCCACAGGTGATTCACCAGGAATTGGCACAGATCACTGTAAACTTAAGGACCTCATCAAGCACTGAAAAACACCTAACTAACCAGCCACTGAGAGTTACACAATTCTCCTGACTTGTTTAGGCTTCAACTGAGCCCAAATCTAGCTTGAGTTTGTGTTACTGCCTTTATGTACGTAGAGAAGAAACTTAATGGAGGTAAGGTCAGACTAATACAATGAATTACACTAAATTAATGTTGTAACGACCACTTTTATCTATGCTGACCTAACAGTTTGTCAATTACACACTGATGATTTTCCTCATGTTTTCTCTACCAGAGGTATGGTCTACCCCAGCTTTTTGTACTGATTTTTAATTCTGTACTTTGCATTGACACTACCCTTTTAATATAAGAGGAATGAGCAATGTATGCAGTAGCTACCTTCCACTGAGAGAACTTCCATGATTCTCCTCAACCAGATTCCTAGAGCAGAACTTTTAGAACTATCTGCTGGTAGAATAGTTGAACAGGGCTCTTCCCATCAGTTTCACCTTCAATAGATTAGTTTCACATGCAGGACTGCAGCTCTATTTTTGTACCTCAAAATTCTGCAGAGTCAACACTTATATGAGGTGATATCGCTATATTCCATTTATCAGAAATCATTAAGAAGGAACTGACAAGGAAAGTTCATAGGTTCGTGCAGGAGGCGCCAATAAAAATGCCTCCCTGCATTGCTGACAAGGCACAAAGTACTTAGGACAGATACAAGTATGTTTCTGTGGTTGTATTTCATCAGATTCTCCCAGTCCAGCTAAAAACCCAGGAACATATTCCTACAGTATATTTAGGCACTCCTGTAACATGATCCATGCACATTAAAAAAAAAAAAAAATTAAAAAAAAAAAAAAATTAAAAAAAAAAAAAAATTAAAAAAAAAAAAAAATTAAAAAAAAAAAAAAATTAAAAAAAAAAAAAAATTAAAAAAAAAAAAAAAGAGAGAGACCAAAAAAACCTTCTTTCTAACTTCAACGTTTGCTTGATGCCACCACAATGCCAAGGAGCCTGGGTTGGTTTTTGGAGCTTTTTAACCCCCTCAGCTATTCCTTACATGTATGGGATATAATGCATAGTCACATGCAACTAATGGGAAGAAGTGGTCTTTTTAAGCATCACAGGGAAAAAAAAAAGGCTATTTCATATATTAAGATTCAAGGAATAGATGAGAAACAACAAATAGTTGAACTCTATTTACAGAAATTAGTATCATATAACACCATGAACAGACATCATTCTTTACATTTGTACACAGCAACCAGTTGGTGGTGGATTTATTTTTTTTTTTTTTTTTAAATCAGAGAGCCATGGGTTTCAATGGGATTTTAGTCACACACACATTAAATACCCCTGTAATATGATGTGCACAAGCCTGAAAGCCAAGGCTTGAGAAGAAAGAAGAAAGGTCTAGTACAAAGGGACTCCTGAGTTTGGTCTGTGCACAAAGCCAGCAAAAACTGCTGGAAGTAAAAATAGCATCCACACACAGGCTATGTAAACCAGTTTTGCTCTACTTCAGAAGGATAAAGAGTTCAGTCACAACAAGATGCAAACTCGCGCCTAGGTTTTTCAAAAGAAAAAGCTAAATTTATCACATCAGTTCAACTGAATATTTCTACTACTGTCTGAAGGAAAACCTAGCCACCACGAACAGTTTTACTATGTACAGTTGAGAAAAAGAGTGTATGTGAGTGCACTGAATTTCAAAAAGGAAAAAGCAAGGCTATTTAAGTCTGGGTATGAACAGAGCAACTTTGATTCAGGTAGAAACAAAGGTGCTTTTGAAAAATTTTCTGGCTAGTGAGTTCAGATTCTTGGATTCCAAGTTAGTAAGAGTCCACACAGTTTTAAGATGTAGCGTCCAGGTAACACTTCCCGTGTCAAACTCTACCAACCACAACTCACAAAGGCTTCTGAGTTGTCCAAAGTTTAAAGAACAAACACGGGGAAAAGCCCGTGGGTCCTCAAGTCAGAAGTCGAGCACGCCTCCCACTCACTCTGCATCTGTGGAGGTGCAGCGCCTCGCTGGAATCACTCCGATGGAGTCCCTCTCGCAAAATCTGCAAGTGCCACCTGGAGAGGCACACTGGCAGGTACTAACTCAAGGTCTCAAAATCATGTCAAATTTAAAGTGAATTCACCTTTGAACATAATACCAAAATACAGTACGCATAAAACTCTGACTACATGCTTCAACAAAAGCAAACATTGACAATTGTGCGGGACTTAGACCGAGACACAGAAAAGGCTTATTCGCCTTTCGTGTTTTGCACAACGAAGTTTCCAAGAGTAGAAGGCAGAAACGGGAACGCGGTTATCTGCTGGAGGGTTTTGGTTTTCCCATGTACGGAGCAGATACTATCTACCGAAAGGGGAAAAAAGGGGAGGGCTGAATACCCTCCAAGGTCTCGTAATTCCGATGACGTGCATGTTAATCACAATATACACTCATGTCCTGCGACTCCGGCACCAACCCCCCTGCCCTCCGACAGGACCTGTCCTCCCGCAAGACGCGGGTTTCGCTCGCGAAAGCTCATTCCCCATCTAACTCCGGGGAAACGCTAACCTGAAACTCCGGCTCCCCCTTTAACTCCAAGGGCTGCCACCACAGCCCGACGGCCCCAGGAGCCCCTCACCGCCGCCTCGGGGCGGGCGCCGGACCGGGGAGCCCGGCTGGCACCTGCCGGGGCAGCTCCCCTGGCCCCGCTCCCGTTCCCGCTCACCTTGGGCAGCTCGCGGAGCTGGTTGGCGTCCAGCAGGAGCTCCTCCAGGCTGCGGCTGTAGCGGTAGATCTCCTCGGGCACGGCGGCCAGCGAGCAGTGCCGCTTGTCGATGGACTCCACATGGCGGTTGCACCGCCACAGGGGGATGCAGTGGAACATCGCCCCGCCGCCGGGGGCCGCGGGGCGGGCGCCGCCGCTCACCGCCGCCCNCCGCCCCGGCGCCGCCTCGCCCCGGGCAGCCGGGGGCGGGCGCCCGCACAACTTTCTGCCCAGGGAAAAAAAAAGCGGCGCCGGCACGGAGCTTCCCCCGGCTGGAAGGGTGACGTGCTGCCCGGGCAGCGGGGCTCGCTCCGCACCCCTCCCTCCGCCCGGGGGCTGGCGGGGCCGGGCCCGCCGCCCCCTCGGGCGGCTCTGCCGTCGCCCCGCGCGGAGAGCGGCAGCCGCCGTCCCACCCGCGGTGTCCGCAGTCACCCGGAGTGCCCGGGAGAGCTTTGGGACGCTCATTTTTCCGACTCTGGGACATGCCGATCCCTACCTGAAGCGCCGTGGAACACCGAGCGAGAGCGTGCGCAGACCACGCTCACAGTTTCTTTTCCATTGTTAGAACATTGTCTAGAAAGTAACACAATAAAATGTATGGAACGCACTCTAGGTACATGGCCGTGAGTGATGTTTTACCTCTCAAATTGCATTGGTCTAACATTAAAAAAAAAAACATATATATATATATAGATATAGACACTATCCTATACTATATAAGGCTTTCTGAAATATGTTTTTTTTAAATCCACTTTCAAAAGGGCAATTGTAAGGTCACAAGGGTTAGCAAAAACAAATAGTCGGGCAGTACTCTGCCCGTGACAGCCGACTCTGGGCTCTGGCAGTCCCACTCCACAGCCTGGGAGCGGGGCAATGCGCTTCTGAGCTCTGATGGCAAAACAGTCGTGAAGGATCTCGTCTTTCTGGTTGCATAATAGCAATTTTGTAATCTACGCAGCAACACAAAATACTTTTGAAAACAGGCAGTTAACATCAGAGCTGTTCTTGAAATATTGCTAATTTCTTGCATAATTATAATGGGGTGCAGATATAGGAATAGAGGAGAGGGGGAGTTTATTGTAATCATCTCTGTTCTTCAATCCCTGCATGGTAACAACAATACTTAATCTTACAAAATTGCAATGTATATATTGTTCTTCCTAAATCTGCTGATAAATCTGACAAGCCACACTTGTTAAATTTCTGTGGAAATTGGAGTGATCTGCCTATTTTTTGGTTTTAAAAAGGACATTTTATGTGCTTGTATACTGCTACTATTTCCAGACCTACAAAACGAGAAACTTTTAAAATGTTAACAACTTCTTATAAACACCTTAAAAAATAGCCATCAGAACCAATAGGTTCTTCCTTCCATCAATATATTCAGTACTTACAAAAGAGCATTTATAAATGTGTTCACATGTGCTCAGAAACAGGGCAGGCACACACCAGCACGCCCAAGCCTTCCCAGCCCCACAGGAGGAGATTAGATAACTTCAACAGGAGAACATCCAACCAGCCTGTTGTGTGTTGGCAGAGCTTGGCAAAGACAGGGGTGCAGGAAGCTGCCCAGCAAATTTTAGAGGTGGAAATGAGGAGGACCATCTCTATCACAGTTAGTGGGTCCCAGGCAGGGCCAGCCAGACACCTCAGATGCACTTCTTGCAGCTGCTGGTGAGACTGGTCCTCCCTGATGCCAGCCAGAGGAGTTAGGTTCAGAAAATCAATCTTCTCATGGCAGCTCCAACCCAAGATTTGACACTGAAGGTATTGAAGCAGATGCAGAGAACGTGGAGGCTCAGCAGAAATGAACTGAACAAATATTGAGGCAGATATGAGGCTCAAACTGTTCACAAGCCTCTGTGACCAACCAAGATTTGCTGTCAAGATTGCTTTGCCTAAATTCAGCGACCTCAGTGCCTCTGTTCCTAGGGAGCCCTCTGAAGAAGTGAGACTACAGAGGAGCCATGCACCACAGCACATGAACAAGGGAGGGCTGCAGCTGACTGCCCCCAGTTTACCTAGGACATGCAGTACTACAAAGGACTACATCACGGGGATGGGATAAATAAAGCATTTGAAGCTGGAGAACAATGTGACTTAATTGTCAAACAGAAGGATGAGCGCATTAATTCCTGAACTCCAGCTCTGAAAAACAGACTGGTCAGTGGCACCTCAGGACTTCATGTCCATCTTCTGCTTGTCTGAAGCATCCACATTGTCCCATGGCTGAGTCTGACAACAGGCTCGAGCTCTAGCAGTGGCCTCAGTGGAAAGGTTCTCTCACCATTTTATGCTGCTTTCTGTCCCACCGTCCTCTGTGCCATTTGGGAAAAATGCCTAGCATGCCCTCCAGACAAAGAGGACTTCAGATCTCAGCACTACACTGATTGTCTCAGATGATTGTAAACAGCTTAAACCTTTCTTGCATGACATGGACACAAAGTCTGACATGAGATGTCACTTCTGCAGATGCTGTCATGTGTCTCATGACTAGGCCTCACTCTGACAGGTCTAGGCAGTATCAGGAGGGTGACTGACAATCGGGTGAGTCTGGGTACTTTAACAAAGAATGAGTCAAACTTGCATGCTTCTCATGAGTGTCAGGGAGTCCAGAGGATAGAGTGATGGCAAGAAAGCTTAATATTTATTTATGAGATCTGCCTTCACCAGCTGACATTCAATATAAGGATAAAGATATTTCCCTTCTCTAAGGTGGACAGCTACTGCCATCGGATCTTTGATAAAATCCTTGAAAGCTTAGGACATTAAATCCCCAATTGCCCCTGCCCCTAGCCCACAGAAGAGGTGAAGATATAGCCTGAAGCAATGGTGTGGAAATAGGCATTGAGGAAGTCAAAAGGCAAACTAGTGCAGCAGCTCTTGAGGAAATGGTACCCTCACAGCAGAAAGCAACCTCCCAAGCAAACAAACTTGTTCAGCTTTGGTCAGTGTAATAAGTTACTGGTGTATGTGGTTCTTCTGCACTAGGAAATAGCAGCAATAGAAAATCTTCCCTAAATGAAGAAGAGACCTCATGTTGGGACAAGTTTTGGTGGGAGAGGTCTTGAAAAAAGGGTGAGAAAAGAGAATTGTGATACAATACAATAACTAGAAGCTATAGCCAGGCATGAAAGTTGTGAGAAAGGAGGACAAGAAGTTGCCAGGATTCATACTAACACATATCTGATAATCTTATTACTTGGGGCAACTCTGCCCCCGGGGGTTAGAGCAGTATTGCCCTCTCTGATAGAAGCAGTCCTGCTGCGTTACACATTTCATAACAAGCTAAGGTGTGGCTCACATGCAGAAGGAATTAAGGTGTGCTGGTCTCGCCGTCCTGCAGGGGGATTACCTGGCTCGAGCTGCCATTTGATAAGAGAGGTAAAGCCACTACCTCTTCTGCAGGAGGGGTGAATGAGTGTGAGAAGCAGCTTTGTGCTTCTTCACCAGCCGACCGCTTTCTTCAGCCTTGTGCAGACAAGGTCGGACTTCTGTCAGCTCTGGTTCAGAGGGGAACAGATTAAGTCTGCTCTCACTGTGATATCACAGTTCACACATCTTCCTGCTATTCACACTGTGATCAGGCAACCCACATCAGAGTTTGTGAGAGTCACTGTTGCCCCTGTTAAATGGTGTTAAGGTGCCATAAACAAAGGTTGCAGCCGGTTATTTGCAGGACATACACAGCAGGAGGTGGGCAAATTCTCCTGCATGGCATTGCCAGCAGAGCAGTGTTGAGTGCAAGAGATCACCCTGCTGAACAGTTCAGTGCTTCCAGGGCTCTCTGTTGGGAATGACACCAGGGCTACCAGTTATACACACAGTCATTTCATAGCTAAAGCCTGGGAGACTGGTCATCACCAAAAAATTAATGTCTTAGAGTCCCTCAAACAAAGAGCCATCCTTCAGTCACTACCAGCCTGGTCTGGGCACATAGCCAAGAGCTTCAGTGCTGAGAGTCTCAATTTCTCTTGCTAGATACCATCATCCTGTGTGATCCTGAACAAAAAATTAGGTCTCTGTAACTTATAAAGAACTCAGGCAATGAAATGTGAATTACAGATAAGGCTGAACTGATCTCAGGAGTGTTGCTGGAAGTTATGGTTTGAAAGAAGCAAGAGCAAGGTCATGCTGCAGCTCTCCCTCCTCAGCACAGTTCATGCAGAATTGCTTTCTGGCTTGTCAAAAGGCAATTCAAGCAAACAACACCAAGTTTCAAGTTGAGATTTTTTATAAAAAAGCCTAGAGCAAGGATATCCATGGGCTTGAGTGAGTGCAGAGGAGGTTAGTGCTGCTAAAAGAAAGCAGTAATATTCAGAATAATGAGAATTTAATAGTAATGTACATTATGGGATAGAGAGAAAACATAAAGAATGGATAAAAATAGATTTTGCATCAGCATAGTTTAAGTAATTCATAAATCTCATAGTTCAAAATCCACTTAACACCAGGAAAAGTACAATGAATAACTGAAAAAGAAACCCAAAACAAACAAAACAAAACAAAAAACCCACAAACAAACACACAAACAAACAAAACCACACAGATAAAATAAAAATAAAGCAGGCCAAGTTCCTGAAGCCTCTTTCTGCACTCAAGACTTCTTCCTGCCCCCAGATTTCTAAGCCTTGCTATAAAGAGATACTGTTCCATAGCACAGAGAATCCAGGGCAAAACAAGAAGAGTATAAAGACAGAAAGACCCATGTACGATAGCTAACAGGACTAGTTTTGGGGAAAGTAATTTAACTAGCACTGGATTTCTGCTGGAAGATTAGTTACCCAGCACCTCTGAGCAAATTAAACAGAAATACTACTGAACCCACAGCAACTGTATTACAGCCTGCAGAGATGCTGAGAGCCACCCACAGCAGGGTGCTGGACGTAATTAGCACTGCCATACTTCTCTTTGCTCAGTTTTGCTGGCTGAGGACTCCGGTCTCATTTGCTCTTGGTTTCTATGTAAATTGTTTAGAGGTGGGCTGTAAAAACAGCAGGTAAATGTGACTATTAAGTGTTCCCATGCTGATTACACAGCTACTGTTACAAATTATGGTTTAATCATCACAGGTACCACCACATCTGCAAGGTTTTCATATGCCTAGAATAACTGATACAGAATCACATAATGTATTACAAGTACAAAGGCATGTCTAAGCCACAATGAATTATTATAGCCATAATACCAAGCTGAAGCGGCACGCGCTCATGGCAGCGCATTTAACACGTTCACTGTGGTTTTCCAGTGTTATAAATAGCAATCATTGTGAGCAGAAGCAGTAGCATCTCCTATCCTCTCCACCCCCACCACCAAACAAACCACTCGTGTTAACGTCAGCTTTTATTTGAACACAATGAGCCGTAATCACATGAGGTATTACTTTGATTTAATCCTACTTGCTTCAGTTTGGTTTGTAAGGAGTGGCCAGTCATATGTGGTTGCATTATATCCAGTAGTTTCATATTTCACACCAACTTTCAAGGGCTGACACCCCTCACCTTCTTTGGCCAGAAGAGTAAATAGATGTGTTTATGCAAATAAGTAAAAGACATTCTGGCAGCTGGGATGGGCTTTTTCCTTCTTTCTTTTTACCCCCTCCAAATTGCTGGGCTGGCTGTGGCAGGTGATGGATAGATTCTGGGTCCCAACCATTTTTTCAGGTTTTTGCTGTTTTTAGCTGGTTCAGTACAACTTCTCACAGCAAATTTTGCTTCTCCAACCACCATGAAGAGAACAAGTAGAGACATGAATTCAGGTCTATGTTTATTTTTTCATATCAACATCATGATGTAACTAAATAATCCTTGACTGGATACAGTTGGGTGCTCTATTTCCTATAGCCAGCAGAAACAACCACACTGCTGGATTTGGCATGAAGTAAAAAAGCAGATACAAGCACAAAGTAGGTTACCCTGCCTATCAGCCCATCCTGAGGATTTGGGTAGGCATTAAGCCTCATCTTCATTTCATGATCTCTATTGGCTGAATGATGAGAAACCCCCAGCTTCCTGTGGGATTTCAACATTGTGAGGGTCAGGAGGTCACATCTCTCTTGGGGAAGCTGAGCTGGTGATTCCCACCAGTGCAAGGGTAGCAGCAAGAAACACCACTTGGCATGTGAAGAACCTGTATCAGGAGCATTCTTACAGCTTATCATTTAGTGGACTCATTGATGGACCGGGAGCATGTTTTACAGAGAGGGGGAAGAAGCAGCTAGTACCAAGGCTAATGTAAATTCTACAGCAATGAGAA
>VYZR01011082.1:3327-20762 GCA_013400675.1 Oxylabes madagascariensis | reverse complement strand
CATTTTAAAGAACTGTATAAACAACATGATCTATTTCTGCTTACTGGTACAGTGAATGGATCCTAAATCAAGGGAGCAGCTGTACAGAGATGTAATATTAATAGTGAACATAAATCTAATGTTATTTTATGAGTATTTGGGCATGTAAATTTTAACTTTGTTGAACCGGAGACATGAGTAGGAGGAACAAATAACCCACCTATTACTACATAAAATAGATATGTGCCTCCCTGCTCTTCTCTTCTCTTCTCTTAATAATTTGTGCTATAGCATCTTTGCCATGTATACCTTTCCACTCAAGAAAGACTTCAGTTAGTAATGCCTCACAACACTCCTTTGAGGGGGATAATGACTGTAGTGAATTCTCAAATGAGAAAAGGAAGCCAAGACAGATTGCAGCCTATATTTTTACTAAGTTCTTAATGTTTTAAACAACTAACTTGACAAAGCAAAGCCCTGATTCTCAGTAACAGCTGCTCTGCTCAACAGCCACACACCCAGTAGATACTCAGCAATTCTGTCTGAACAGCCCTGTGGTTGGAGCATAAGTGCTATACAACCTGCACTTGAAGGAACTGTTTTGAAAACTGGCACTCAAATGAGTATTAAAGTGATAACTCTGACTCCTGTGTTTATTCTTTACTCCCCAAGGTCCAGGTGAGAACATAACATCCACATTCAGGTCCTTTAAACCAATACTTTTGTGCTGAACACTGAGCACCCACTTAGGCATTCTCATGAGCTATTTTCATGAGCTATCAGAATAATAACTCTGATAACACAATTTTAAAAAATATGTCAATATCTAGATTTATCTTGCATATGGAAATAGACATGAAAAGGTCTCCCTAATCGTTTTCAGAAGCCGCCTGTTTACTTGGGCTAGTTTCTGTGCACAAATTCAGCTGTAAAGTTAAGTATAATCTTTAAAAATACAGTACATTGGATTTGGCAGTTCAGGTACTCAGGAATATCTTTTCTTGAAGAGACAAATCAGAAACAGAATATTAAGAGTCTCAGCAGCTTATTATGTTTGCACCAGAGAGTGACTTCTAAAGGTTCTAAAAAACATTGACATGCTAATATTCCAAGTGGCTCATAATTGAATGCGACTAACTTTACTCACCATGTTTGTCATTAATGTCAAAAAAGGTCTATCTATTTACCCTGGGAGAAAACACCTACTTTCTTCTTCTTAAAAGGCATATACAGAGTTTTCATCTGTTGTCTCTGCAAATGATGCAAGAAGGAACTTGTCTTAATAAATGCTCTTCAATTCTTGAAATGTGTGGTACAGTGAGGAAGAGTAAAAATGAAAATAATTTGGCATTTCTCGTAGAAAAGATGATTTGATGAAAGCACTGTTTGATCAGTGTTTGACCTAGCAGAAGTCCACACTGACAACTTGGAAAAAACATATGAAAGGAAGGGGATTTTTAGCCATTTCTCATTCTAAGGATTCACAAAGAAATCAGACAGCCAGGGATACAAATCTCTGTTCCTGTGTAAGATTGCCACATGCTGTGATCTACAGTCTTGCTGGATCACCAAACAGTATTAAAAGTGTGACTGCAAGATACATTCTAAAAGTGCTCCAAAACTAATTTAGTTTCCTGGCTGTGCTTGACCCCACATGATTCATTACTCTTAATAATCATTGCAGCAATGTAGAACTTCATCTGAGATCTTTCCCCTTCTAATTTAAAAGCTTATTAGAAAGGCTGCTTATACTTGTTTNCAGAAATATCAGGCCCACAATTTAATTCCAGCTTGAGCTACAAAACTATTGTCATGTCTTTCCTCATGAGAGTGTCTTCCTTCCAATATAAATCAATTCAACCAAAAACTTAATGCAGAGGAACGTGAAAACAGGTAATTTTAAGCAGTACAATATGGAAATATTGACAGAGGGTCTATAAATGTTATGTTTGTTGAGTCAAACGGAATCAAAAAATTTTGTTACTGTTTTTATTAGTATTGTCACAATTTGATATATCTTATTGACAAGAAATAACCTAAAATCATAGAAAGAGGCAAAGAATGGCTTCTTATTGTAACATCTCATAGGTACATTTCACCCTTTCTAGGTGGGAGTAGTTTTCAACAAAATACACAAGTAAATTCTCCAGGATGCTTAAGAATATAGTGAAGTTCTTTCAGTGTTGATAATGAAGGTGAGGAGATAAAAAACATGGTAGAATTTTTAACTTTTATGGAAAGATCATACTGGCTACAGTTCAAAGCTGCACAAGAAAAAAATAGTATTTAAGAGTAAAAGATTGAGTTATGGGATATGTGATGGTACTGTTACTAATTTTATCTTGATTTGCAAGCTGAAGGTTGAGAAGCTGTAGGTACACAGATGACATGAGTCAGTACAAGTTCAGTGCAACTGCTAGAAGTAGAAAGGAGTCTAAGAAGTCTAGGCAACTCCATTTGGTGGAGTTTTATTCTCTTTGAAAGAATAAGCAGATAAGATAGGAATGATGTAATAAAGGAAGTAAGATTTGAAATTTAGCACTCAAACATTAGCAATAAATGAGTTTGCAAATTGGTTCTGACAAAGGGACTCCAGTAGCAGTTCAGAAGAGTGCAGTGAATTGAGAATGGGTTTTGTGCTGGGCTGGAAGCAATAGAAAAAGTGAAAGAAGTTGAATGCATTTAAAAAATTTGGTGGCTAAACAACAGCACAGTTAACAAAGCTCAGTATTGAAAAATACAAAGCAGTGGATGCTGAAGAAGAAAAAAATATATGCTGTTGTATTTTACTGAAGTTTTTCAGTTAAACCTACCAGTGACACAAGTATAAATCAAAACAGATTAACAAAGATGTGTTCAGAGCTTTGCTAAGTAAATAAGGCAGAAGGATGTTAAGCAACAAGGTTTATGCTGATTTATGAAATAATATTGGGCAATCATGTTAGAACATTATACAGACATTATACAGACCATCTATCTAAGTGGTGTGGTTTCATCCAGAATAGTATCTGCAATAAAATGAACTTGTCTCAAGAAAGATGCTGTAAAAGGGGAGCAGAAAAGGGGGAAAATAATTGCTGTGAAGAAAGAAAAAACAAAAACACTTGGCTGGACAGAGGGTGAAGAAAAAAAAACGGTTCTTATCCTTAGAGAGTAGGAACATAAGAAGCAGTATAGAAAAAGTAAAAATACAATGAATAATCCCAGTCTGGGAATTTTCTTTTACAAGATGGGAAATCACTGGTTTTGCCACTTCAGACAAAAAACCAAAACAATGTAGGGCCATCAGTTGAGGTACTAGGTGTCAACATCAAAACTCATATAAGAAAATACTTTTTTTTCACGGACTTTTGAAGTGTTGAACATGTATTTATACTGTAGTTCTCAAAGCCAAGGATGACCTTGGGTCTGAAAACTTCCCAAGGTTCAAAGAACAGGGTGTTTCCAGACACATCAGCAATATCCTAAGTTACCGAATTTAATGCTAAGATAAACAGGAGAAGAGACATTAAAAAAAATGCAGGAGAATTTATGCAATCATAATTCTCCATGATTCAGAGGAGCCTTCTAGGAGGAGGCAGATTTTGTCATGTCTAAAGGTTCAACTGCTTGGCTCTTTCTACAGAAACACCTGAATCTGGCCATCACTGGAGAAAGGTTGCTAAATTTGCCAGCTACAGATTGGAAATTCTTTCCTTTCCTCATGCTGTGAGCCTGAGACAAAGATAAAAAGCTTCAAGAGAAATTCAAGCTGTGAAGGAGAAGAAGTGAAAAATGTAGAAAAAAAAAAGAATGCGAAACTCAGGTTAAAGAGTGAAGTAAACAAATGGAAGATGTGTTTTTAAGGCCATGTCTACAGAGGACACTGGTAGACTGGCCATGTCTACAGAGGTGCTGAAAAGAGAGCAGGCACAACAACCTGGAGCTTTATCTGAGCCCATAAGCCCTGGTCCATAGAAGAGATACTTATAAAATATTGTGCCTCATTGCAGAGCCACCTTTGAAATCTCAGGATTCCTGGCACTGTGTGGTGCAAACCCTTTGGTGAGTGTGTCACTCCCATCACTACCAGTGGGAGAAAGGAAAAGGCTAAAATAATGTCATTTTGTTCCTGAGCGTAATGAATGATGTCTGCCCC
This sequence comes from Oxylabes madagascariensis, assembly GCA_013400675.1. Taxonomy (NCBI): domain Eukaryota; kingdom Metazoa; phylum Chordata; class Aves; order Passeriformes; family Timaliidae; genus Oxylabes; species Oxylabes madagascariensis. Next base: position 16,645 of record VYZR01011082.1, on the reverse strand, counting down.
ACAACACAGGACAGAGCAACTTTCACTCTGATACAAATCTGCAGCTCACTGGACACTAAGGAGAAGGTGCTATCCAGCGCTGTCCATGGAATGTTGCTGTTAATGCTTGGTTTTAAATGAAATTGATGTCAGTTTTGCTATTATTGCTTGAATTCTCATCTCAGCTGATTGTATGTGTGACCAACATGAAGTTAGACCATTAAATCAGGTAATGTCTTTCTTCTGCAAGCACCAGTGCTCTGGTAAGTAACAAAAGGCACAAAATACAGCATTTTCAGGAGAAGAAAGCAAGCATCTTACAGAAGGATGCTCACAGGGAATCTAGAAGGTATAGTTTCCAATACCCTCTCCCCAAATGAAACTGAATTCATTTTCCTCTTTGTATTTTTTATTTTATATATATTTTTTAGGATGGATCTAGGCTGCTTGCTGAAATAGCTTACTAAAAAACTTTTAATGATCTCCTATTTTAAGAATTCTGTTTCTGGATTTAAGTGCTTCACATGGGTTTCAGATAACCATTCATTCCTGTGTGTGCTTGAGTGAGCAGTATCAGCATCAGATTTTGCATAAGCCCAGTGGCAGAATCAAAAGTTCAAAGGGGAAGTAGCTACAGAATTACACTGCAGGAGAGCCTCCTACATGGGCTTGAGTGCTTAAATAGCAGACAGAACCCTTGACTTCATGCCCAGGGAAGATGAACTATTAGGTCTGTTTGTAAAGTAATATTTGGGGGGAAATATTTCCCCCTGAACTGTGACTCTCTTTAAATATCTTCATCAAACAAACAGTGCTTGGTACCTCTTTGGAGTTACAGGAGTGCACATAAAGCTGCCAACAGTCTGGCTGCTCTGAGAAAAAATTGGGTTTGAAATACCTCTTGATCTTTTTCCCAGCTAATTAAAATTTAAAGAAGTCCATGGCCTGCCTGACACCTGTTTTCCCGTGTCCACACATCATCCTTTGTACAATATGAGTGAAGTGGGCTGGTTTCCAGGAAACTGAGGCTCTCTGCAGAAAAACTCTTTTTTTACAATAACACAACTATTTACTTAAGCCCATACAGAAAGGAGTTTTCCTAGTGCTGAGCTTCAGGTTACTGTGTTCTTCTGTGTGTTTGAACTTCTTCTCTTGAAATATTCAGAAACCATCTGAATGCAGTCCTGACTAATGTGCTCGAGGGGACGCTGGGAGGTTGGGCTAGGTGTCATCTGGTGGTTCCTTCCAACCCTCCCCATTCTGGGATTCTGGGATTCTTTGACGCTCTCAAAGGCACAGTGAACTCTTCCTCATTTCTAGCCACTGACTCCAGCTCACGGGTACGTGGAAGGCACAGGAACACCCTTCTCCAGCTTCCTGCAGGGAGTCATCTTCCAAGCAGTGTGGGATTCATAACTAGACCTCAAGGGACGTGCAGCTGATTATTGGATTGCGTTTGCCTGAACAGCTGCAAGCACAAACACGAGCTAGGAGCATAAGTGCAAAGAGGGCTGTGTGTGTGTCTGTGTGTGCGCGTGTGGGCACAGACACACGGCACGGGGACACACGGACACACGGACACAGGGAATCGGGCACGCCGGCTGCGGGCAGGCCGCTCTCCAGGGTGCTGCAGGCGGAGGCTCTGTACTCCTCCGGCAGCTCCGTCCATTTCAGGGTTTTCCCGTTTTCTTCCCGTTTTCTTCCAATTTTCTCCCCATTAGAGACACTTCAGGATATGAACCCCTGAGATTCAGGTCAAGGAGCGTCTGCTTTTTCTATGGTCAACGTCAAGTAAAGCTTTTATGAGGCAGATAACCCACTCCACACACCTGTACACAATTTAGAGAGAATTTTAACTCTTTGCCTTTTAAGAGCTTTGTGTCACAGCTATAAAACTTACCATGTTAAAAACAAAACCGTATCTCTGTTTGTCTCCCCGTTAATGTTTTTTAACTCCTATATCGCATAAATTGAGGTGACATACTTCTTTCTTGTTTTCTTTTTCCTGAAACAAACTCTTCTATCTGTACTCTGAAGTATGTCTGACAACCTTGAAAATATGCTATATCATTGTCTTCCCAAATCTGGACAAAGTTGACACTGATTCTCAGCAGATATACTTTGCAGATTGTTCTGCAACTCGTTTCAGATCTGCCCACCTGGGATACTGCAGCCTTTGCAAGGAATAATTATTCCTACACAAAACAAACAAACAAACAAACAAAAATAACCCCCAAAACAAACCAACAAAAACTTCGGTGAAGATCTGCAGTTGAAAGGGGTTTATTGCTAGGATGATAACTACATGCATGCTTATATTAAAAAATGTTCATCTGTTTTGCTGTGCCTTGCAGAATGCTCTCGATACTGTGCTTATCCTTAATAAAATGGTAGATTTGATTTTCCAGTTCGCCACCTAGCTGCTCCACAAGAGAAAAGATCAGTTTGGCTCTTAAAATTAGACCCTGAGCCCCATCTGATCCTGCTGGGAATTTCCACTGCATCCATTTTCATCTGATTTGAATAATTCCCAGTGTGTTGGGCTTTGAGACTCAAAGGGGACACAAAAAGAGCATCATCATTCAGGGGAAAAGGAAAAGAAACGCTTGATGGTTTTGTATTAACAAGGCAGTTTAATGTAGCTGTGGTAATGTAGCCACCTTGCCAGCTGTTCTGTAGGACTTTAAAGCTTGAACTGAGAAGAAAAACCAAGGTGTTCTTAGTCCCCTGTGGCACTGGTGAGATCCAAGCTACCACGTGTTAACATTTCACTGCCTATCCTGGCAGATCTAACTGTGGTTTATGACACTCCTAGTGCATTCACTGCCATGGACATAGCTGAGGGATTACACATCATTTTCTGTTAAAGGTTTGACCATCAGTTTATTTAGCCCATTTAATTTCCTCATATTTGTGTCTATTAGGAATTTGTTTGCACAGAGTCTGGCTTGCCTTTGTCTCAGTTTGTAATTGTTCCTTTCTTCCTTCTTGCTCTCTGTGTTCCACACTGTCAGGATGATTTGCAGTTCCATTGTCCCACTCTCACCAGCATTTTCCCATCATCTCTCAGGCACCTGCCTTCCCTGTACATTAAACTCAGCTATCCATTGCAAGGCTGGGAGTAAATAAATGTAGAAGTCCAAGGGCCTTTTACTATTTGCACTGAGAACCTGTTTGCCTGGTGTTTTCCTCCACAGAGAAATTAGGGCTTTGTCCTGCTCTTCTGAGTCCTGTTTGCCTAAAACTGCTGGAAAAACCTCACAGGGAAGAGATGCTCTCAATAAACACGGCTCTCAGACCCACTGCTTTCCCTGGGAGTGACATGTCCACCTCCAGGAGGTACCGGGCAGAGGACCACACCTCTGAAGGACAATCAAGTATTTCAGTTAGCAGAGCTGGCTGTTCCCTGGGCTTGCTCTCTCAGTTCCCAGGAAAGCTGTCTGCTGGCTCGGAAACCTGTCGCCTAAGCTGTGGAAAACATATTGGGAGGGAGCTGAGCAATCAGATCCCCATTCACTGGGCATTTGCACGTCCAAGTGTGCACCCGCCCTGCTTCCCTCCTCCTAGGAAACTTGGCAAGCAGGAAACAGCAAGCGACAGGAGCTGTACTGCTCTCCTGGTCCATCCTTACCCATCTGGGAATAGAAAGAGGCAACGAGGAGGGAAGCTCTCATCTGCCCTGAATCTAGTGGACAAGAGAGCCTCTGGCAGTGAAAGGGAAGTCACAGTCTGCCCTTTTCCCATTCCTCTTCTAACACTAATGCTGTGCCAATGGAATGAAACAGGCGTGGAGGGACCATGAGAAAGGGGAAATAGGAGCCGTGGGAGTATGGGGAATCTCCACCCAGCCCCTTGGTAGCCCTCCTCTCCCTTAAGGGAACCTTGAGTTTCTGCGGATATCCCTGTGACCCCCAGGTGCAGATGAGAGCTGAATCAGAGGGGGATCTCATCCCTACGAATATAACAGTAAAGCTCCCCTTGGAAGTGGCTCCCGGGGACATCGCTCCTCCCTCTCCACCCAAGCTACATATTCATGCGGACAAGGGTCTCATTCTGCCGGCACAAACCCCAGCGAGGCAGCTCCATGCTGGGAGAAGGAGCAATTTGGGAGACGTGTAGCCAAAAACAAGGGGACCCCCCAGCAAAGTGTCACTGGGGATCACTCGGCATCTCTGGATAGGGATGCGGTTTCCTTTGGAAATAGCCTCGCTGAAAGTTGCTGTCTTTGCCTGCCCTCCCCGGGAGCGACTCCCTGTCCCTCTGCGGGAGGGGAAGCCCAGCATGAGCCAAGATTCGCTTCCCCGCGAGCCTTCGTTTTTTCTCCCTCCCAGTATAGGGCTGAATGCTCTGTTCTGTGGTTCTAAGAAGAATTTAACGGTACAGCGGTTTAGCGCGCTGTAAATGACTCGGCTCCCTCGCCCTCCCTCTTCTTGCATGAGCCGGGGACGAGGGGAGTTTGGAGCGCTGGGGAGTGGGGAGGTCGGGGAAGGGGGATGTGTTTTAAAGGTTTTAAGCTCAGCAGCGGCATTTTTTCCCCTCAGGAGGCGTGTCTAGCACGTAGATCTATAAAGAGGAGAGCAGGTCATGACGGATGTTCTGTCAAACTTAAAAGGTGCCAATTACCACGGAGTCACCGGGTGCCATCAAGATGTATCTGCCGAGATTGATTAAGAGCCGGGCTCGGCGGGCTCAGGGAGGCAGCGCCGCTCACACGCTCGGTGGGGGAATCTCCGCTGCAGACGGGGCACGGAGGAGGTGAGGGTCACACGCCAGGGGTTTTCAGGACGGCGCTTTTGTTTCCATGGGAGATGACGGCGCGGGGGAGTGCTTGCGAGGAAGGGAGATGCTCCCCGCTCGGGCTGGCACGGCGGAGGATGTCCCTCCAGCGGTCCGTGACGACCACACGGCGCTGAGCAGCGTGGCACTGGGGAGCCCCCTGCAGCTGGGTAGAGCCAGCTCGGAGCTACCTGCTGCCTTCACTCCAGCCCTGCTGCTGGAGGCGATCCCCGGACCTCTGTCCTTTTCTGCAACCGGGGGAGGGAGGCTGGGAGTCCCCAAGACTGACGAGTGCTGCCGGGGTCATCCCAGGGCAGGGACACCACCCACTCTCTGCTCGCCACTGTGGGAAGGGCTGAGTCGTGCTCGCAGTGACTGAACTCTAATTAAATCTCCAGAAATCAACGTGCACAATCAAACACTCGCTGGGAGGGAAAAAATAACAATAATGATAATAATAAGGGGAAGAAGAAGCAGGCGTTGTGACTTTTGAGGCTGCTGATCATCCTGATTAATGAATGTTAAAGTGTGTTAAGTGCCAAGGTCTGAGAGACAACCCGTGGGAGGTGCAGGAGGCGGCTGGGGCTGAGGCTCTGTCTGGCAAAGGAAGGGGCATCCAGACTGTGGAGGTGGCTGTCCTCCTGCCCTGGCACTTGAAATGGAGCTCAATGGGGCTGCAACGTGCTTATGGCATGCTTCCAACCTCACCATACCAAATATCATCTGAGTTGCCTGGACAGCTGTCTTCCAACTCTGCTGTGAAGTCCAGGCAAAATTTTCTGTGAAAGCTGAGAAACCAAGGGGCAGAAGTCAGGGCCCAGGTGCCTCGATACTCCTGAAGAGCTGCAAATAATCCAGCCGTTTAATCATGTGAAAGTGCTTTCAGGTAGAGAAATACAGCCTTGTCCACTGAAGGACAAGTACCTCCAAAATTCAGAGGTCCCCATCTCCGAATTAGCTGGTAGTAAGAAACATAAAGGATCAATTAGTTCTAACCCCACTGCCATGGGCAGGGACATATTCCACTAGATCAGGTTGCTCAAAGCCCCATCCAGCCTGGCCTTGAACTATTCCAGGCAGTAGCCCTGCCCTGAAGACACATCACCCTCTTTGGGGTAAATCCACCCCTAAGACCCTTCCAGAAGCAACAGCTACATGTATATGAGCCGTGTAGACAGCTCTCTTCCTGCAGCAATCTCAGGCCAAGAAATACTTGGAGGAGTAATGGTTGGAGTGGAGTGGAGAGGAGCAGAGTGGTTGGGCTGTGGCTCCTTCAGCTTTGCAAGGCAAGAGATGGGGCAGGGGAGGGAGCAGCCAAAAGCTTGGGTTGCCTTCATAAAGTCCGCTTCTCTTTTCTGCACTTAGCGCTTCTCCCCTACTATTCTTTGGACGATAGATGAGATGGGTTCCGCTCTCCTGCTTCCCACTCCGACAGCCCCTATCCCAAGGGAAAAACCAAACTTCAGACCATAAATCAGTTCTGGTCCAGGAGAGAGGCAAATAAAAACAAAGAAAATCTAAAGATTTTTATATCTAGATTATAGATCTAGATATACACCCATAGAACTGGCAAGTTTCCTTAAGCAAAGTGAATACTTCTCAGCTTAGTGACTATTAGTTAAAGAGGAATTCTTTACAACCTCTGAGAATTAACTTCTGCTCTCAGAATCTGTTTTCCCTGATTTATTTGTCATTGTGCGAAAGTAGCCTCTCTCCAGTAAAATTTCAGAACAATAATCAGTTTAAAAACTGAACTGGATTTAGTGTAACAAAATTTTTACACGATGTGCGGAGTATCTGATGACTGCAATACTCTAAAAGCAAGATCTCTTTCTCTCTTCCTCCTCTCATACATTGCTTTAGACTTGCAGCTATCAAGGAGTTGCAGAAAAAAACCCCAAACATATATATATATATAAAGAGGACAGTATTGCAGGGAAGATGATGGGGAGGAGGTAATTGAAAAACAAAAAGTGGTTCTGATGTGCAAATTGTAGATAAAGACTTGTGATGAGAAAGAGGGGAGTGCCTGATGAGGAAGACGGGAGAGTGTGTAGAGAGATAACAAGAACCAGTAATTTCTATTCAGCAAAGCCACCAAATCAGAGAGCAGTGCGATCTCATTGGAGGAGAGCCTTCAACAGCAACTAATCCTGTCATATTGAAAGAAAATTGTAAATGTTCTCTGCAGAAATTGCCTTCCCATTGCAGCTAATCGAGCCCTCTTCGCGCTCACACACATCACACACCCCCGCACAGCCCTCCGGGCGGGCAGCGAGCGGACCCAGAGCCGCAGCGCCCGGCAAGGACATCCAGCCGAGATGCTCACCTAGGCACCCCTCGCTCGCCGCCAGCCCAGCGAGGGCGGCAGCCTGCCCTCATTTCTCCGCGAGCTCTGGGGGAAGTATGAATTATTACCGGCTCACTCACGAGTCCCGGCTTCACCTGTTTTTAATTACTCCACTTTTGTCTAAACCTTTAAGCCAGGTTTGATAGCACTATCGCTCTATTTTTTTTTTTATTTTTTTTTTTAAGCTCAGCTTGGCTGAACTGCAGCAGAGACTCCCGAGGGTTACAGCCACCGAGGGTGCTGTGTGTATGTGTGTGCCTGTGGGTGTGGGAGGGCGAGAGGGAGCGAGAGACAAAAACTCCATCAGCCCGGACCATGCCACCTCTCGTTTAAAGCTTCCAACCTGTTATCCTTTCCCCCACTCTCACGGTACCAAGTGATCTGTATTTCCCCCAGCCCAACCCCCCTCCCTGCTGGTGGAAGATATGGAAGAGGAAGATAAAGCCGCTGGCTGCGGGCGCTGAGGCGCGCAGCCCGCATGCCTCGGCCGCCACAGCCGGGGCCGCTCCGCCGCCGCCGCTCCAGCGAGCCGCTTGCAGCGGGATGAGATGCAACTTCTGCTAATTGGATCACAGGTAGGAAAGCTTCGGTTTTCTACTGACGTTTCCTCTGTCTCTCTTTTTTTCCTTTTTCTTTCCATTTTTTTGTCTTTTTTTTTTTTTTCTTCTCTCTTGGCTTTTTTTTTTCACGTCCTCTACCCTCCGCCCCTTCTTCGCCGCACCTAGGATTTCATGCGCTGCTGTCATAGGAAAGCTCCCGCCAAGGAAATAATGTCTAAGAAATGAGCTTTTGCTTCCTGGCAGAAGAAGCAGAACAGACCATAGGGAAACTTTTGTTGAATGGGCCACAGCTGAGCGGGCCACCGGTGAAAAGCAGCCAGAGGAGATTAGGCAAAGCGATTGTCCATAGCACAGAGCCCTTCTCTATCGAGTTTCAGTTGCGATATTAATCCCAGAACCGAGTCTAGCATGGTATAGCGGGAGAGACACAGAAGTGTGATTTAGAGAAACCTTCACATTTTTCAAGAGTTCTACACAGGGGGTTTTATTACAAACGCTACATTCCGACACAGGTTCATCTGCCGGGCTACCGTTCCCAAATCCCTCTGTGGCATGTTTGTAGACGACTCCTGCAAAATGTCACCGGGAGCGGGGAGCGGAGCCGTCCCCGGGGAGCGCAGCCTGCCCGCGGTGCGCGCTCGCTGTCGGGCGGGCGGGATCTCTGCCCTGCGGGACCAGGAGGGATGCGGGGTCCCGGGGAGGGGGCTGCCGCTGTGCCAGGGCTGTCCATCTCCCCCAGAATCCCTGCTCTGCCCGGGAGCAGCTCCCGCTGCCCCATCGCTCATGCCCTGCCTCCGGGAGGGGAGCGCGGGCTCGGGGCGCTGCCGGAGCTGGGGAGGGTCTGGGCTTTCCCCGGCTCATTTCCCTCCTCGCTTCCCCGCATCCTTGGCCCTGGGGCTCACTCCCCGGAGCAGGAAGCAGGGTGCTGCAGGAGAGGATGCTCCAGGTCCGGCTGGCCCCTCTGCCCCGGTCCGGCTGACACCCGCAGGGCTGTGCGGGTCCCGGACATGCCTCCGGGTTCCCTTTCCTTCAGCCTGTGCTGCCACCACGGGTGCTTGGGGCCAGGAGGAGAGAGTTGATAGTTTGAGAGGGAGCTCAGATCAAGCTGGGGGAGAAAAATTGCCTCCCAGAAACAGCCCTGGGACATGGGGGTCCTGATGCAGCCCCACAGTAAGGCCGTATCGGGGACTCTGAAGGGACGAAGTGCTTTCTGCTTCTTCTCGGGCAAAAGCCGGTTCTGGCCATCCCTCCAGCTAGGGCACTTCTCCTGGCTCGGAGCCTTCCCACCAGTCTGCCCCGTGCCACGCTTGGCGGCTGCCCCAGCACCTGGGTGATGGGGAAAGGCAGGCTGGGAGCACCTCTGCTCGTCCCCCTGCCTGGCAGCCGAGCCGGAGGGCTCTGATGCCAGGTGCTCCTGGAGGATGGCTGTGTCCGCTGCCAGCTCCGAGAAGAAGCTCTCAGGGCTTGTAACTCATCCCCACTAGCCCATGAGTGAGTCCTTACCCCTTTGCTGGGTGAAGGACAGGGGACTCTTCTTCCCACCCCTGTGAGATTGTTTATTCCTACTATTTTCATTCGCTGAAGTTCCTTTTTGGGCAAGGAGAGGGCTTTTTTTCCAACTGGGAATTCTTGCTGCAAAACCTAGCCAGAATGACATCTATTCCCATTTTCATGTATCAACCAGTGTGTTGACACACACTGGCTTGTCCTCCTCCCTTAAGGAAGGTATTCTCTTTGCAGAAGGAAAAAGGCAAGGACAAAAAAAGAAGGTCTAACCTCTGCTTGGCAGCCTGTTCTTGATGCTATTTGGGGGACATACCAAATCCCCAGACTATAAAAAAAAATAAGGAAAGTGAATACAGGAGAGAAGAAGTGTGCATGCCGTCTGCCTTTATGGTATTGCATCACTTGCAATCACAGCCCCTGTCTGAATACACACCAGCTTTGATTGTGTGGTTTATGACACCAGCTGCTCTTGGTGACTCATCTATAAACCTCTCTAAGCTACACAGAATACACGTCCTCTTTCCTTTAGGATCTCTTTGTAAGTTTGGCTGAACTTGCCCTCTGCAGGACCCCTGGACTGTTTGCTTTTACACCAGGAAAGTGAGAAGTGCAGTAATCTCACTGGTTTGTTGAGCTTGTGCCCCACTGAGCTGCCCTCTCTGTTCCTTCCCTCAGCACTCTGTGATTTCTGCATTGCAGTCCACTTGGGAACAAGGCACAGTATGTGGGGAGGGAGGGTCTAGAATGTCCTCAACTTGCTTTGGATGGAGGGCAAAATTATAAAAAGAGGAGGTCATGCTTTTCTCATGTCCAAACCCAGGATTATGAGTAGTATCCTCTACCTGAATGTTTGTAACTCTTCATCTGAGCAGAGCTCAGGGAGACCTGGACCATGTGTAATCAAGAATGTCCTGAGGAGATGGAAGGGACAGCAGTCTGGGTGTGCTCTGTCATCATCCAGGATGGAGACTCAGACACTGAAAGGAGGAAAATGAGGCCATCAGTTAAAACCAGAATCTATAAACAAAACTATTTTTTTCCTCTTAGGTGTTCAACCCAGTGCCCACTGTCACTTTGGTTGTCACCTCTGGGCTGAATCCTTGTGTGTGTGTGTCATGGTTGTCAGCTACTCAAAATGCTTGGTTCTTTCAGCCCATTTGGTGTCTCACTCAAAAGTCTTTTGAGGACACCTACTATGAAATCCCTCACTGTTGTTAATATAATCCCAGGAGGTTGCTCTGTCCCACTTCACTCCTGTAACCCACTCACCCGTTCACCCAGCTTTCCCTTCTCTGCTAATATCATGACCTACATGCAAAAGACTTATTTTCTGGTCCTGTTTCCATAGCAATGCAGCATGGGGAACTCAGACAAGCCAGTAATAATGAAGCCAATTCCCTTTCTGTGAAATCAAGACCTCTTCGAAAGTTGAGATCAGTTTAAAGCGAAGTAGGAAGCGGCGGAGGGTTGGATTTCCAGCCCGAAGCCCAGATCCCCGCGCCCTCTAGTGCCAGAGGCAGGCGAGGAAGAGCATCCTCGGGCACCGGGAATGTGAGGCTTCATAGCCAGCTAAGGCAGAGGGAGAGAAGCGAGTGGTATGAGAAAAGGACATTCTTCCATTCTTCCCAGTGTCTGTGGCCAGTCAGATCTTCCCTCTTCTAAAGCCCAAGCTTTAGATGGTGTTCAGCTGATTCAATCCATCCTAGTTTGGTCACTTGGAGATTATGGCCTGGGTGGGTTAAACTGTGGAGTAAAAAGTGGGAAGAAATTGGAGCTGGGAAGTCTAGACTATGTCTGACCATTTTTCTGAAATTTTGGATCTCTCTGGCTTTGCGCTTCGCAGCTTGAAGCAACTCTCAGCAAATTCTGAGAGATTTGAAAGCACAGAAGAGGATTACTCACTTGTGAAACTGCTGCCCTGACCTTCTACCGGCTGTTTAGGTGGGTGGGTGGGATAGGCAACAGTAATCAGGCTAAGGAAAGCTGAAGGGGCTTAGATCCAGCTCATATGACTGACAGGGATAACTTTTTCACAAATGCTTGTAGCCTTAAATCTTAAAAAGGCTTAGATTGTATGCTGGTATTTAGCGTATGGTGGCATTAAATTGTGTGGTAGCATTTCAAGCCCTGTTAAACCCGTCTCAGAGATTCCCATCTCCAAGAACCAGGCTGCAGAAAGAACCAAGCACTGAGAACTCCTGTAGCTAAATGAGACTCCATGAACACCACCCACCCACCTTTTCCTATATTTTGGCTAGGGTAGCTTTCAGTTTTGCCAGGGTCTCCATAGCTTTTCCTGTGCCAGAGCTGCCCAAAAAATACAGTTCCCTACTTGCTTGTCCACGTCCCACCAGCTGACTGCCAAACACCTGTGCCTAGCAGATTGCATTCCCTAGCTCTCCATATTAGATCGAGGGATCCCTTGCTGACTTATCCCACTGCCTTCCTACACTTCCCTGATTAAAGTGGGCAGAATTAAAAGTTGAGACCACTCCTGAAGTTGCATTAAAGGATTGCCCTCTTTTCCCATACACCCTGAGCTCGCTGCAGTGTAAAAATGCTTTAGGCTGTGGGGCTGCCTGTCGTTTTGGACCGGCTGTCCTACCCTTGAAGCTGTACTGTTACCTGTGTAACATCACCTATTCCCCACAGAGAGGGTTCTGTATCAGCAGGTCTTCCAAAGAATATCTCTCATATAAGACAATCTGAAGGCCCAAGAGGATAGGATAGGGTGAAGTGAGTTTCATCTCATTTCCATCAAGCACTTTCTAAAGAATGCTTGCCAATGCCACTAAGATGTACGATGGGATTTCAGTAGTCCACATGCTTCATGTATCCATTTTTAAGGATATGGTATAGATTAAATGAAACAGACCACATTTAGGGCCAGCTGCTTTGCTTAGAGTCTTCTGCATGTTTTCTGTTTGACAAGATGATTCTCTGATTCCCGTCATTGCAGTATTTCTTGAGACTCCATGGGCTAGATTCTCATCTTAATTACATTCTTTCAAATCAGGGGTGCCTCCAGTGATTTTAATTGCGTCTGGTTTATTCTGGTGCAATTGAGCTCAGAATTTGACTTTCACAGAAACATAGTAAGTGTTGTAATTAGAATATGCCAGTGTTTTGACAACTGTTCATGGAACAGCTCTGTTTCATCAGACTCTGCTGAAAGGGAAATGCAATGCGATAATGGGCATTAGGAATAGCACGGGGCACCTCTCGCAGTGATGGCAATAAAGATCTCTGTGAGCAGCCACAACATAAATAGGCGAGAAATTCTGTAAATCAGCATTTCCCAGGGTTTCCCTCAAGCTCTTAGAAAAGCTCTGAGTAAACTGTGGGCATGGGTTTTATTAGTTTTTTGGTTGCTTGTGTTTTTTGGTTTGGTGTTTGATTTTGTTTGGGGTTTTTTGGCTTTTTTTGAGAGAGGTGTAACGAGACAAAAATATCTCCATAGGTCTTTCTTCTGAATCATTGTCAAAATTAGTGTTGGAAACCAAGATGATAAAATAAACCTAGTAATTTAAAAGAATTTTCTTGCTTAGTGATTTCTCTGGCTCAGGATTTTCAGGTAGCCTGAATATATAAAGATCTCCTTATTTCTGTGCAGATAGGATGATCTTCAAACATGAAGATTGGATCCTTCTCTTTTGTAATCCACTCCACCATGTGAGAAACAAAAATTAGCAAAAACTATATATGGGGAAAAATTAGGTTTCTGATATAGCTCATAGTGTTTTCATAGATTCCTGAGAATTTTTCTCTCAGCTTTGCAATGAATTACTGATGTCTATTTTAAACTCATCTATCTCATGTTCAGTCAATTAGAAAGCAGAGCAGTCAGATATTGAAAATTATTCATAACTTTGTTCATGAGTAATGGCAACAAGCTTATTCCGCTATTATTTCTGAAATCCTTTAAAGCAAGTCAGTGACCAATGATTTATTCATGAAAATATTCGCACATTTCAAAAGTTTCATGAATGTTATCATCAATAATTAACAGAATTTGTGTTATTTGTTCTCATTGCTCATTATTTTCCTATTCAAAAAGACATCAGTCATCCACTTACAGAGCATTAGAACATAATGATTATAGTATTGGATCAGACAGGTGTTTTGTCTCGTCCTGTGGAGTGTTTCT
>VYZR01011001.1:15070-40385 GCA_013400675.1 Oxylabes madagascariensis | reverse complement strand
CCCCCCGCCCCCCCGTCCTTCCCCCCGGTTCGTCCCAGCGCGCAGCAACTTCGAGCTCCCAAGCGAGCGAGCTCTTAGCGTGTCAGGCTGCACAATGAGGGGCTAATTCCTGCTGCAAAAGGCAAGTGGTGAAGAATCAATCGCAGGCTTTATACAATCAAAAGGAATGATGGGCTTGGGGTTGAGATTTTTTTTTTTTTAAGTTCTCTGTCCCAGTCTGAATTTCTCCTGCTCCTTACCCCTGCCCTATTAATAATCCCGTGCAGGCGATTGCAGACCGAGGTAAAGCTATCATTTGTATGCGCCCGAAGATTAATTTCCCCCATGTACCAACTCAACGGCATAGTTATCTCTTTAACAGGGAAAACAGTTTGGCTCCATTGTCGGGTTGCCAAGACCGCCTTTTGAGAAAGGGAGCCCGGCTAGCCTCTGATCAAACTCAAAGGTTAGTTAAAAGACAAAAACAGCTGAAAATCTTCATGAATAATGCTGTTTCCCCGAGCCCAGTGTAGTGCAAGCGCACATTTCAATGCCAGAGCATTTTGTTATGCTGCTCGCCTAAGTCAGAATTTCACAGAAAAGGCAGAGAAGAAAAGCTCCAACAATTAGAGGGGGCCTGTCAGAAAACATTAACGCCTTCCTCGCCCAGCCTGTCAAGCGTGCTGGAAATAAAAAACGGGCATAGCGAATTGCACCTCCACCCTCCGGAGCTGCAGGAGGGAGAGGGAGGGGGGGGTTAGGGACAGAGAAGTAAAGAGAGAGAGAGACAAATGGACAGGCCCAGGCAGTTAACAGTCTTCCTCGGCTTTGCAGTTCATCCAAAAGCTGGAAAAAGAAGGGGAAAGGACCTGCAGCTGGATGTTCTCGCTTGATATTCATCCTTCTGTTTCATGCTCCAGAATTATATTTGTTCTCAGGACCATTGCACACACACACACACACACACACACACATATACGTGCATACGCACTCACGCTGTCCCTTTACATCTTCAACCCTTTCCTGCATCAGCCCTGCCAAGTACAAGAGGTACCCGGTGAAACAGCAGCCTGGCAGAGGTGTTACTACTTTCTGCTTTCTTCTCCCCTCAGTCTCATTTCTAAGTGTTCATGTCTGTAACCATGCAGATGTCCGGTGTGGCCAACCTGCAGCTGGGCTGAAGGACTTCATGTCAGAGAAGCTGTGCTTATGTATAGCACCAGAGCTATCTTACTCTTTAGAATTTTTTAGGAAAATATGTTTCAAATGTACAGTTTGAACTAGCCAGATCAACGACCCATGTGCTTGAGTCCTTTTCCCTAGTTGAATACCTACTGACAAGGACACTAAAATATTTATAGCTTCCCCTGCACTGATGTTGATGTCTGTAAGTGAACATTCAGACTTTGACTTTCCTGGCCAAAGCACAGAGTTTTACCAGTCATTTAAATAATAAGAGCTGTAGTTCGTCTCTTATTGTGAGCAAAACCTCAGATGATGACTTAAATTCTATTTTTTCTTTTGCCCTTGTTGCCTTTGTTGTCTCATTGCAAATACATGTATATGTTAATAACTGATAAGGAGCAGATCAACACTGAACAGCTTCTATATTCAGCCTTCTGCTGGGTGGGAAAGAGTGGGGGAGATTACTGCTGTGCATTGTATTATTCATATGGGGGTTGGAAAAATGAAATTCCAGCAAAATACAAAGCGACTGAGGAGAAGGCATACCTCCAACCATCCAATCTGTGGTGTTCCAGGGGTTATATCTGTAAAGGGACACAGCAACAACAGTTTAGACAGCTTGTGAAAGACATCAGACTGCCCATGGTTAGAGAGCTGTGTGATTCCTATACATCCTGTGCGGAGAAAACTCTAACCCTGGGGACAGGAAGCCCTGTCCATCCCATACACACCCTGGAGCAGCACAGCACATCCAGGCAAAATGGTACTTGCTGCTGTCCTTCAGAGAAGGCAGGGATGTTCTGTGGCTTTGGAGCCAGATATGTCCCCTGAAGGATGTACGCAAAAGAAAAGCCTCACAGAGGACTGGGCCTTTCATTGGCTCTGACACTTCTGTCCTGGAGAAACACAAGCAACTGGTAGGAGAGGGGAGAAGCTTGAAGAGATACTTTTTCTCCTTCTATCTGGCTCCTGGTACTTACTATTCTAATTACAGAGGGGCAAGATAAGTCAAATTGCAGGCGTGGGGAAACTTAGGGTGTTGATCATGAACTGAAGCTATCTAGATTCATTGCTGGCTATGAGTTTGTCCTGACTCAATCCATTTTAGCCTGAGATCCACAAGTGCTAAACAGAGACCATGAGTAGTTCCTCACACATGCCTGGGGATATGCAGCATTGGGAAAATATGAGAAAACTGCCAAGAGAGAGGGGGTCTCTGATCCGGACTCTGTTTTGTGCAAGGTGCTGTGGGAAGAGCCAGTGCATATTTTTCTGGGGGACAGACAACCCATATTTCCTTTTATCCCACTGCAAACAGGATTCAATCCAGTTTTTGGTCTTTACCTAACACTTGGAAAAGGACAGTTACGTATCCTAAAATATCAGAGTAAACATCTTTATGTTGTACAATATGTTACTTGTAAGTTGCTTGGGAGTAAAATTCCTTTGAAAATATTACCCAACAAACCATGTATTTCAATCTTGTCTTAGACCCTGTAAACAACTACAGCAAATTGCAAAGTTTTCTGCTGGTCAGTCCTGCTTTACACAAACATGTAGCTTTCTTGCTTTCTGCTTCCCAATAGCACTGGGGAAGGAAAGGTAAACTTCACAAAGACCCCCAGTAACTGGCCCCAGTGGCATAATCCAGGCCTTTGCTATGGAGGAGGGGAATTGTCTTCCTAAATGGAGCCCAAACTCATTTGGTCAGATTTCACAGAGGCAGATCACAGAAAGAGCACAGGTTCCAGTTTTGGGATGGAGTCCTCCTCCCTCCCCAGCAGTCACACCACTGTCTTGCTCACTCTCCCCTCCTGCTGCTGGTCGCAGCTTGGAGCTATTTTAATTTGCACTTGCTGAGCTGGCAGGGCTATATTAGTCTGGAACAAGAAGGGAAAAGCCCCATATTAGTAAAGTGTGAAATGCAGTTTTGACTGAAAAGGGGAGCCATTTTGATATGATTATACTGTGACAGTGCAGATTAAAACCCTGCCATATGGCCTAAGGTTCGTTCTTACTTTCAGGTAACAACACATTGCTAATTAAGTGGTGATGACATATTCAAATGAAAAAGAAAAAAAGAAAAGCCACCTGTATATGAAACAAAGACAGTCAAGAGAAGGGAAGACATCAATCGGTACTCATAACAGTGGAAATCAGCTCTCTATTATCATTGTGGTTTGCTCTGAATAGGAGAGAATTTGTTTGATTTGTTATTGAGTAAACAATAATTCATGTGTGCACTTGTAGATGTGAACACAGTGCTCCTGAAAGGCAACCAACTGACAGTGCAGGAGAGCAAAGTCCTGCATCACATCCAGGACAAACACAGCCTGGGTAACAGCAGAGAGGTTCCCCACCCTGCATTGCCAAGGGCCTGCAAGAGGGTGATGGAGGTTTTCCTGAGCAAGGCAGGAAGCCAGCCTGCCTCTTAAGTGTCAGTCACATTTAAGCACATACTTTAGTGTCCCTGTACTGGAGATCTTCACTTTTGCATCTTGGGATACAGCAGCAAATGATGGTAGAACCAGCTGATACAAAACCCACAGTCCTGCCTACATCTACTACTGCATCTCTGTGGGATAGCAGTAGCTTTAAGACAATAAATGGAATAATGTTGGACTGTGGGTTAACAAACAAAGGGTCACTTTAACCACTAATAACCAGCCATTTGAAACTTTCAGATGAAAGGGGTTCTTTAAAGACTCAAGACTTTTACTTGCAGTTTCTTTTACTTGCACATATATATGTGTCTATATTCCTCCATGCCGTACAGACTCCATTTGGAGCATCTGATCCAAAAGTCTGAAAAACAGGCAGTGGGACACACTTTGCTTCATCTTAAGTTTCATAGCAAACCACAATTTAGGTTACTCTAATGCACATCATGTGAGCCTATCTAGTTATGAGCCCCAACTTGGCAAGGACACTTACAGTGCCTATGAAAAAAAAAAAAAAATAGAAGGCACAACTTCCATGCTTCCAGAGTATCACTTCCACCTCTCTCTGGCTGTGTTGCTGCTCAGATGAACTCCAGAGTCTTACGTGGTTCTCACAGATTTTGCATGCTCAATGATTTGAAGTTGGAATTTAGCAGCCTATTAAGGTTTTAGACAGATGTATGTTCATGGATGAGCCTGGCAGCACTTTATACTTCTTGCTGTCATTTTTTCTTGCTTCTCTTCTTCCTCTTTGGCCTCCCACTTCTCATATCTCGGGCTGCACCAGCTGGAGAATTATGCCTGAACCAGCTTCCAGGGTAAATACCCATTTGCAAACATCTTCATGCAGACATTCTCACACCTCTCCTTAGCACAGTATATTGAGAACAAGTGTGGGTTGGAAGGAGACCAGGAAACCAAGAAGAAAGCACAGATGAAGCCTTCAGAAGTATCTAATAGCAGGTACTACCTACCTGAATCCCAAATCCCCCTGGTCTTCACAAAGGTTTGGGTTCTTCTCCTTAGGACTTGCTGGTGAGGATGATGGCCAACTTCTGCCTCTGAGGCCAGCAAACCTGTAGAAAATAATGCTGGGTAAAAATGCTGACAATTATCTTTACATGTGCAGAAAGGAGGATGTCATAGACTTGCAGTGTCAGAGGATGCAGTGCAAAATGCTGTGGCAGA
Organism: Oxylabes madagascariensis; assembly: GCA_013400675.1. NCBI lineage: Eukaryota > Metazoa > Chordata > Aves > Passeriformes > Timaliidae > Oxylabes > Oxylabes madagascariensis. Next base: position 35,592 of record VYZR01011001.1, on the reverse strand, counting down.
AAGTCCCAGAAATCATGACAGGGAGAGGGGCCCTTACCAAACAGCGTGCTGTGTACAGCACAGAGCAGAGTTCTGGTGAGTAAAATGGGAGCATATAGAAAGAAAAATGCTGAGCAGATCCTCCTGACACCCAGGCGGTGTCAGCCCCAGGAGACTATTCCAGAGCAGCCAGCAGCACCTCAGGGCTCCTGCAGATCCCTCTTCTTGTATATGTCAGAAGAGATATGTTTGTGCAAGTAGAGAAGCTTGTAGAGAAGGCTGGCAGGAGTGTGAAACAAACACAGGAGGACAATGGCTTTATCCTTAATTCAGCTACTTGGTCTCTTTCTGATGGCAGATGTATTTTCCATGTATTTTCACCTTCTCCAAGACCCTGTGGCAATCACTGTGAAGAGATTACAATGTACAGACAAACAGAATTAAAATAGTTGCTGGAGAAAGTGAGCAAACCTCCTTCCCTCCTCCCCTGCTCCAAATCAAATGTCAGAGGACCACTGCAGCCCCAGGGCAGGTGATGAGGACAATGACAGATCCAAGAGGGGCACTTTGCTCAGTCTGGGTTGTCCCTTGGCTTCTCTGCATGCTCAACCCCCATCTTCTTGGCACTTCACTTTTAGTTACCATTACTCCTCTCTCTCAGTGTGGGGAACTGCTACTGACCAACGGAGCATTTATAAATAGAACAATGTTTAATTAACACAACAGTAGGACAGACTTGTTGAAATACTTCCCAGACAGCAGGCAAGAGTCCTGGCAAGGAGAGTATTATGGGAATTTTAATGAATTCTTCCCGAGTGGGACAGCTTCCCTACACCTACATTGCAATGACTAATTTTGTTTGTGAAAATTGTATTGGTAAATGATGCAGAGTGACAATAATGTTGGGGACCAGCAAACTGAATAAAGTCACTGGGTGACTGTGAAATACTGCCTACAAACAGAGCAGAGTGCTTACTAAATGCAGTGCAGTCATGGGTCCGAGTGCCCAAAAGCACAGCTACAAATGGAGTTTGCATAAGGCAGGCAAAGAAGCAATTAAATAACCCAAACAAGGATATAGCTGTGCCAGATGACACCACAGCATGAAAAGAAGCAGGGGCTGAGCAACTACTTCTGTGAGACATGACCAGGAGCATGTGCCTGATTAACACCACTGTTAAATGCATGCCTGCTAGCAGCTGCTGCTGTAATTGAGGCCACTCACAGATATCCTTGCCATCTCCCTTTTCTAAGAAAACAGGAAATTAAAATTGTCTGCCCCAGTGTTGGGCCTGTGTAAGGTTTCCACCTACGATACATCAGCCTACTTCTTCTATCGGGGATGTGAGAAATGTGAATCAGAGGCACTGGAAGGATGAGGTGTACAATGTCATGCATTCCCTTGAGCTCACCTCCTCCTAGCTCTGTAAACTTTTCTTACTCCTCTAGCAGAGACATTGTACACCATCAGTAACCCAGTGGATGTAATCAATAAGTACCAATGAGCTCAGAATTTCAGAAAGAGCTTTTTATCCTTAAAAGTCTTAAGAAACAAAGCTGCCAGGAAGACAGTCTGCAATGACAAATGCATTATACTCAAATTTTCCAGTTTAGCTCTCCACCGCTGTGCTGCATGGACAGTAGCCAGCAAGGGACTCTCTGCAGGCCCTGTTCTTCTGACTTCATTGTTATACATCTGAGGTTCTTTTTCCCAAAGGTCTTGATTTTAATGAATGGATTCAAGAGATGCCTTATCTATCCACGAAGTCTGGGCACCACCAGTTTTCTTCTCTGATTTTGCTATTTTCTCTTCCTTACAGGAATGTCACATTTTTTTTCTGGAGTACAACAAATTAGGTGAACACACATTGCCTACTGAAACATGTTGCAATGCATTCCAAACAAAACAGTGTTGGAAGGTGAACTTGGAATGGAAGTGTATGCTAGAATAGTAAGAAGAGCAGTAAAATAAAGATTTTGGTGCATTACTTAAAAAATTCAGGAGCAAAATCATCTCTGAATTGTTGGACTTGACAATGATATACACAAAGCTGACCAAGCAAATCAACAAAATTATTGCTGAAAACTTCAGTACCACGTAAGGATTTCATAGAACTGGAGTCAAACTTTGCAAACTGCTTACCATAAGCTTTGGTTTGCTGAGGAAAAGATATGAGGAAGGAGAGACTATATTTTTTCTACTGCTACAGATGCTGCATTCAGAGGTGCAGATTGCAAAAACATTGATTAATTTTTATCCACACACATCTGTTTCCTGTTGAATTCTTCCTTTTGCATAATGTGGACTCTTGCCTGTCAGATTAACGCAATGCTTCACCCCCAGACAAAAGTGCTGGCCTCTGACAAATCCATCTAGAGCACACCTAGCTCCATCGGTGGGCATATTATAAAAGGTAATGAGCTTGACACCCCCCCAGCTCCAGCTGCTGCAGCAGCGTGTAATGAGCCCTGCTCTATGGGCTCCGACACTTGCACTAAAACACCATTGAGAACTGAGACAGCATGCCACTGAATTTAATTTACTGCTTAGCATTAGCTGGCCCCAGATGATGGAAGGTCATCTGTATGGAGGGTCAAGTGGGATAAACAGCTCCAAATCTCCCTTCTGCCCAAGGGCTCGGAGCTGGTAAGCCCCAGGGCAAGCAGGCACAGACCTGATGGGGGCATGTTGGCTGAGCAGGCTCCACAGGCAGATTCCTTCGGAGCATCTGCTCTCCCAGATGAGGGATCCCTCCCATTGACCATATCTCACCAGCATTTTCACAGAAATTTTGAGAAAATCCAATGCAATAGGCCAGGTTCCTGGGAGGAGTTAGTCTGCCATTGTAGGTATTTCTTTCCTGTTGGAGTAACTTTCCTACCTTCATAACAACTCATGACACTGTATTTTGCTTGTAAGGTATTACAGATTTTTAGATCATAAACTACCAGGATTCTATTTCAAGAAAGGCTGGATGGAAGGTTTGAATAGCGCAGAAAGGGCCAATGCTAGAGGTAAAATGAAAAAAAATAACCAGAGGGAAGCACATGGTAATACTACCTTCAGTGTTGTACGGCTCAAGGATGTGAGGAGCCAAGGCAGTGATATTGTATTTAATTCCTCCCAGAGATTTTTTTCTGCCGTGTCATAAATACGTTGTGACTCTAAGCTTTGGATTTATATAAAACTAAACCCAGTCAATGAGAAAATTTAAAAGATTCATTTGTTATGTTCAACCTAAGGGCTGGACCTGCCTCTGCTGAGAGACTAACAAGTCATCCCATGCTCCAGAAAATTATGATCTTTGGAGAGCAGGACTGAGAAACAGGTCTGTCAGGGAAGAGGGGCTATTTGCCACCGAGAAGATGGGTAATGCTTTTAAAGGATGTCCCAGACTTAGACCCAGAGATGTAACTATGCAGTAAGAAACAGCACAGCCAGACTCAGGCCTCTGAATAGCGTAAAGATGCTAATGGAGATGGGGGCCTGGGGCATGGTGTGCTTCAGGCAATTTCTGCATCTGCTCTTCAAAGACACAGCTATTGAATCCAATGAGACCACCTGAGGAGCAGGAAAACTTCCTGAGAGAGCAACACAGGCAGAATCAGACCCCCAGGGAGCGTAATATAGGTCTTTAAAAATTTGCCTCACTGTGTGGTGGCAGGTTTCTCACTGGCTTCTTTGCCCTTTGCCTGCACACCTGCTCATGTGTCTGTACTGCATGATGTGTGCGTGTTGGTTTGATGCATGCCTTACATGTGCATGTTCTTCTGCTGTTCACAGGACACCATAGGCTTGGGACAGGCCACAGACACACATGTGGGGCTGGCAGGGCCCAAGGACAGAGGTGCACAGCTACCTCCGTGTGGGCAGGCTGTGTGATACAAAGACAGGTACCATCACTCTGCCTGCACACTGGTACTGCACAGACATATTTATACCCCAAATGTTTCCCTTTCTTTAGATATTGCCATGTCTTCCAGTGCAGACAAAGAGGCTATGCTCCTTTCCTATGCAGATGACAGGTGGGAATGGAGGTTTGATATAAATACACCCTGGTCTGAAGTGGACTGGGGGCAGAATCTGGCCTAATTTTCCACCCTGAACAAACAATTTTGCTTTGCTCAAAACTTTTTCTAAAAAGAATAAGCTCAATTAAGAAAACCACAACAGCACAACTTTTAAAAAATACCATCATTATTGTTCATGTGGGTTTTGGGTGGGCTGTGGAAATTGATTTACGAGTCAACCACTTTTCTCTTTTCTTGCCATCTCTCGCTTGAGTGGTTTGTAGGCCTTGGCCCTTTCTTTCACTCAAGGAGAATAAGGTTGTCTATGGAAGAGGTCAGCATTTCAAATTGGTGGAGTTCAACTGCACAAATGACATAGAACTGACAAGAAAAGACAGGGGGTTTGGAGGTCATAGACTGCATAGGTCCTGGCTAGGGTTTTCGCTTTGTGATGGGACCTGGCACCAAAATGAATTAAATAACAGGCTTAAGGACTATTGAGGGAGGGCTGAATGCAAATCAAAGATAAGTAGAAGTTTTCTTTCCTAAAAGGGGAATAATTTTTTTCCTTACCTCCCCCTTTCCATATCTGCACAGGCAAGGTCTGCATGTTAAACATGATTTAGCAGGCATTATTCTGGAGCCTTTTCATCAGGTTTCTGCAGTGATTGCCTATCTTGGCCTATGATTAATGATCTGCTGTGCAATTTGGAGGATATAATGACTCAACAATCCACACACAAACTATATAGTCGCATTCCTTTTGCAGATTTGCCAAGCTGTTACCAAGGGGCCCACAACCAAGCAGGATTGTTAGAGAGATAGCTAAACATTTCTGCAAATGCCATTCTGCCCTTATCTTGCTGAGAAGTGCATTGGGCAGCAGGCTCATTTACAAAATTCAAAGCCTAGATTTTAGCGGTTCCTTTAAAAAAAAAATCTGGACTGAAATAATCATTAAAAAGGCTGGTAAGAAAAGATCTTGGTATATGGCCTCTCAGTGATTATACAGACAAAATACTTTCTTTGTTCCCAAATTTTGAATCTGATTAATTGATGCCTAATACTATTAATGCAGTTTGAAAGCAAAAAAGTTAATCTTTGGAAACCCATGCCATAAATGAAATCTGAAAATCCAAGCAGATTTTTAAGTGAAAGCTTTGTCTTCATTTCAGTTTCTATACAGAAACAGGCTATGGGATTTATTTATAGACTTCAACTGGATCTGTATCCAGTTAAAAACTGTCTGTAGAAAACTGCTTTACAAACTTTTTTTTGAAAGCATAGGCCTCAATAAGAGCGATTTTGGAAAATCCAGTTTCTGTTTATAAGGTCGTTTTAAATAAAAGTAAATGTAAAAAGGAAGAGTGAAGACAGCTACTGATGGAGTCTGTCTTTCAGACATAAGTTATCTTCTGAAAAATAATTTTAGGATAGTATAAATATGTTCCTGTTTCCATTTTTAGTTACTAAATGAAGCCCAAATAATTCTGCCACGACCGAAAACAGTTCCTATATAGCTGGGTTGCAGTTACACCCTGTTTAATAATTCATCTAGTTTTAGTTTCTGTCTTTTTTGTAGGCAAGACAGATTGCCAACTAGAGGGGCAATATAGCATGTCCATGCACCCATGTCCATCTATGTCCATGTTATTGCTATTGTTGTTGTTGTTTTTATCATTATTAAAGTGCTTAGGAGCTTTAAACACAGTGCTAATATTGAAGCCTCATAAGAACATTGAGCTCCCATGAAGAACGCTGTCTCCTAGTCCAGTACATAATGCCCTGAGACCCTGACTGCAGAGAGGCTTCATGGTCCCAGATTTAAGTAGAAGTGATTCTCTGCCTCCAAGCTTAAGCAAATAAATCACATTTTAGTTTATGTCCAGAGTGAAGACAGAGATGTCTCCAAACCTTTGGGAAGATTCCACTGTAGGCAGCAACAAGCCTCAGAGACCAATGTGTTAGAGAACACCGGCTTACAGAAACATTTTTAACACTGCAACGCAAACAGGAAAAACACAATGTGCTATTTGAAGACTCAGAGCAGTTACAGTTTCCTACTCCTTTCCTACTAGGGGAAAAGAGTAAGAAACATCCAGCTATGAACACAAGCAAGTAAAGCAGCATTTACCCTCTCTTTATCCAGGCTTTCATCCTTATGCCAAGAGTCAACCCACAGCTATGCACTGTGGATGTCCTACTGTTTTATAGGTTTTAAACTAATCTTTGCCTCAAATATGTACATAAATAAATAAAATCAGCTGTGAGCAGACTGCTGTACAGCCATGATAGTGTTGCTGTGCATATAAGTCTATTAACTCTGAATGGTTGTGTAGCTGACACTGCCTTCAGGGCAAAGGATTGGACTAGATGAGGGTCAACAACCTTTCAGTGATGCTCTTCTAGCCTGTGGTTATCAGCAGCAAAGTAGGGGTTAGGCAGGACAGACCTTTCATAGCTGGAAGATACTGCCTCAGAGAGGTAAAAACCTGCTGCTGCAGTGGGATCATTGCCCTGTGTGTGACAACCACTCTCCTGACTCAGGGGATGAAGCAAAGGCAGCAGCAGAGAGCCCTTTCACTCAGCAGGCCATGGCCTCTGACTCTCAGGCTTGCCTGTGCCTCTATAAATCAGTGGCTGTCCTCTCAGGTAGATGGTGTCTCCAAGTCTGTGTGGGACTCCTTTGACTTCACTAAAGTCAGGAAGCAACAAAAGTATACACTTTCTACACAATAAAAAAAGGGTCAGATAAGGTCAGCAGGCCTATACAGAGGAAATATTTTGTCTGGGAGCCCACAGGTGATTCTGAGAAAGATGAAAAAGTCAACAAAAATTAATGCTAATTTAAAAGCGCCTTTAGTTGCTTCCTGTGTGTGAAAGTTTTTTGGCACACTTGCATCCATATAGATAATAACTTGGATGGGAACAAGGCAAGGGTCCCCACTGGCATCAGACCTCTACCATCCTCTGTATAAGATGGCATTTAGAGGGACACAGAGTCTCCACTACAGCCATGTCCTTGGCTTTTCTACTGGAACCAGCTGTTACAAAGGTGGGACATGCTTCCTGTGAGACAGCCAGCTACCTGCTGGACAGTGTGATGAGCTCAACCTTATTTCACACCGCTCACCCTCTGTGTTTCTTTAGTTACCTTAGTTTGAAGGCGACTGTTGCTTAAAAGTGAACTGGATGGAGATTTCCAGAGGTCTTGGGTGGCTGAAGACCATGGTGTCTGAGCATGCAAGAGACACACTTTATATTCCAAGAATGACTTGTATATGGACACAGGAGAAATAAGAATCACTCCAGCTTTGCTCATGGCATCTTTCTGTGGCCCAGAGGCTTCTGGAGGAAAGACGGTGGTCTTCAGTGATGGCTCAGCATTCCTGGAGGGACAGAGTTCAAGTGCTGGGATTCAAGTCTTAAGGAAGTTAGAGACTTTTACAGGTGTCTGCAAGGCACAAACTAATGTGTCTTGGACTCTGAGAATGACTTAAACTTCTCCTTTGATTAAAGTAAATTTTGTACCCTCAAGAATGTGGACAAGTATGTAATTTTACACATGGCAGTGAGACAAGAGAGCTGAATTTAATCAGAAGCTGAAAAATCTGCCCCAGAATCACTTCAAGCACTGACATATATATCAATGAGTAGTTGCCAAACTAACACACAGTGACTATCTCAGCAAGTAGATCATTTATTCAAAATGGGTGTAACAGACAATTGTGCTGGCCGTTGGCAAACAGTGGCTGACAATTGCAAACACCATTTTTATGGGTTGTTTTTAAAGTGAAAATTGTGTAATTTGAGACAGGCAAGCAGAGATGACCACAGCTATTCCTAAGTAAGCCTGTCCACGGAGGTACAGCTTGCCCAGAGTTGTTGTATTCCTCTCTTCACTCAAGAACCATCATTTTTGCCCAGCTTACAGAATCACATTTAGGATGCATGTCAGCCAGTTGCAAAGGCAGGAGCTAGAAGTTAACCCTTTTAAACAAATAGAAAGTATTGAGTGATCAGTCCCTCTATAGAGAATCCCTTTCTCCATGCCTTTTTTAAAGTTATTTGAGCACCTTTATGTGCTAAAGATAGGTTAAATGGGGTCACAGGGCTAAAATAGCTAAGAACTTTGGAGAGACTTGGAAAAGGAATATGAATGCCTCTTTCCTACACTGCCTCTAGTCATGCAGAAGGGCAACAGTGAATGCAGAAATAATAATCTTGGTTTTCTGAAATATTTTGCTATGTATTTACTAACTAAATGCAGGACAAGGCAGAAATCTCTATTATGTCTTGTGTACTCCATTGGTTTTAGTAGGAAATATGGGACAGACTTTACACAGACCAAGCTGGTAGGTTTTGATGTATTTGCTCTAAGACAAGTAGTGTAACCCAGAGATTAATAAAATAAATATCAAGGGCTAAAACACAGTATTTTTTAAAGCTATGAACAGTTGTGTTATAGGGCCTGGGCCAGAAATCTGAGCTTCAGATTACCTAGATAAGGGATCAGAAACACATGAAGGGTTAATATCTGCTCTTCCAGATGTGAACTTCATTAATTTAATCTAAAACATCTTGAGAGATAATAATACACATATTTCCAATTACAACAATTATTTAAACAGCCCTAATCTTGCACTTCATGAAACCCTTTACATTCACTGTAATGTCAAGCTCTTCAGGGGAATATGTTAACAGAGGAAATCTAGCATCCTGTAATTGCAGTACTTCTATGAAACAGAAACAAAACTGAGTTTTGAAGGTTGAGCTGAGAGCAGGAATTATGCCATGGCAAATGGGAATGCAGAAGCACCAGGGCAGATAGGTATACTATATTTCACTTCNTCTAAAACATCTTGAGAGATAATAATACACATATTTCCAATTACAACAATTATTTAAACAGCCCTAATCTTGCACTTCATGAAACCCTTTACATTCACTGTAATGTCAAGCTCTTCAGGGGAATATGTTAACAGAGGAAATCTAGCATCCTGTAATTGCAGTACTTCTATGAAACAGAAACAAAACTGAGTTTTGAAGGTTGAGCTGAGAGCAGGAATTATGCCATGGCAAATGGGAATGCAGAAGCACCAGGGCAGATAGGTATACTATATTTCACTTCTCTGTGGAGACACTGGCACATACGCATGGGATAGGATATATTATAAAACTCACATATAATTTTGGAGTAAGTATGCATTCTCATTGACTGAGTAGCTTCCATAGTTATAGGTCATAAAAGAAAACTACCATGTGGTTATATGCTCTAATCTTTTTAAATGCTTGACACAGCTCATCAGAGTCACAACCCAAAATCATATACAGAATGAGTCACATCTATGGAATATTTTCAGATTCTTGCTCAGAACAAGAAAGGCAACTTTGACCTTGGCCATCCACTGGGGAGAGAGAGCAGCAAATGGCAGCACAGCACTTTCCTGCCAGTCAGTCCCATTTCACTCCTGGGGCTTTGCTTCAGCTCCAAAGGCCTCCATGGGGCCTCAGGCTGGCCTCCTGCATGGCTCTGGGAATCTCAGCTCTTGCGGCCACCAAGGCAGCATGGAGGGTACAGCTAAGAAAAAAGTCCTAGGGCCAGCATGTCACGTTAATGTACTGAAGCTTTGAAGGACATATCAGGAAACAAAATGGGAATTTGCAGATGGGAAAAGTTCAGATTATTACTCCAGACATAATGCTGACACCGCATCAGTGTGTTGTCCTCCACAGCACTAGGAGTGCACCCACCGCTATCATGGATACATGGGTGGGCGGCTCAGGAGTGTTCATGAACCATTGAAATTCACGATGAGTTGGGTGCCACATTGCTTCAGCTGTTTTTGTAAATCTTAGCTTTACTCACATTTTCTGGTTATCTGACAAGGTTTATCCGAAAATGACAATGACTTTAGTGCTTTTTAGCAGTAACAATCAGCAGGAAATGTGATAGAAGCAAAGACTCCAATTTATGCTGGAACTCTTTGTATGACATCACAAAGACTATTTCTATCAAGTGAGACTTGCTGTAAAAAGCTTTTCTCTCACATCATTACACTTGATCACCAAAATATGTATGCAATTTTTGGAGAAGCAGCAGCTTGGTTCCCTCTTTGAACTTGACTGAACCACTGACTGTCTGTAGCTGACAAAATGACTGCAGAAATGCAAGCATAGGAATATGTCATTCCTGAAATAAATCGACAGGTGTGTGCATCCCCCACATGGGATTATCTCAGCCGTTTGGTGGTGTGGCTTGCTGGTGCCGTGTCTATGCTGTACAGGTATATTAGTGACTCCCTGCCCACCCTACATCCTCTTTGGTAATTGGTCATTTGCTGGTGGACAACACAAGAAGTATGGTGGTTCTTGTAAGAGCTCTGGCACACACAAAGAAATCAAAATCCATCTTAAAATAATGAAGAAATCTTTTGTGCAAAAATATTCAAAGTGTAGCAAAAGCTCATCCGTCTACTAAATGACCCCCACCCACCTGCCAGTGGAAAGGCTCAGCAGTGCAGGGGACAGGGGCTGGGAGAAGGTGATGGGCAGGGATCTCTTTTTTCCAAATTGCGATAGTTTGGGTTTCTGATCCAAGGTAAATGACAAGAAATCGAAAAACACCCCCAACACACATATTTCAAGTAAAGCAAGTGCTTGGGATTATTTTTCCCCCTCTGTGTCTGTTTGAAGGTATTCTCTGAAGTTGACAAGCACGTGTTTTGGAGACCATTGAAAAGTTTCTGCCATAAATAGAGGAGGCAGCTTGGCTTAAGTGTTGCTAGGGAATACCTGGCAACAGGCAACAATAGTCCTTTTAGAGAGCCCAGGGCAAACAGTGACCGTGGTAATGGGGTGGGCTTAAGGGAGGCTCCTTGCCCAAAGCCCCTCCACTCACACTGCGCCTCCAGCCCTGGGCTGTGTTCCGGAAATTCCCTGCACAAAGCCCGCCATTCAATGGGAGGTGGGCCCGTGCGTGTGCTTTTCTGGCAGGGAGGGGGGGCTGCAGAGGGAGGGGGCCTGCTTGCCAAAAAAAAAAAATAATCTAAACTTTTTTTTTTTTTTTTTTTTTGCAAAGGCTAAGAGAAGCACAGAAAGTGCTAAGTTTGTAAAAGAAGCTGAAAAGGTTCAGAAAGGAGCATAATGGGGCCAAGGAATGCCCTATGAATTTTGAACAGAGAGCAGAAAAGAGACCCTAAAAAGCAATTAGTGATGCTGCTTGTCGCTGAAGAGGGAGCTTGAAGGAGGTGGGAAAGCGCAAAAGGAAGAGGGCAACTCCAATCACTTAGTAAAGTACGAGGGAAAGGGGGGGCAGGCACAGGGAGAGAGAGAGACTGGCGCCTTCGGCAATTTTTATAGTAAAAGTAGATGGAGGCACACGGCAAGGGCAGCGTCCAAGGAGTGTCTAAAGCCGACGGCACATGCCAAGATGCCTTTTGGCTTCGCCTCCCCTGCCCATTTCGGCAAAACCAGGGATCAGCAGAACCGGGCTGCTGTCTCTCTGCAAGCCCGATGTGTCACAGGCTCAGCCCCAAATCCTCACCCACTCCTGCGAGGAGGGTTCCTCAGCTAAGGGTCTCTGCCCAACAGATGAGGCGATGGCGACATTTCTAAAAGATTTCCAGTCTCTCTTCCTCTGCTTTCCTCATCTCATTCCTATTTCCAGAGCCATGCACAGACACCTATTTAGCCATACATTCCCTGCACAAAATAAAAGTAACGCTGTCTGCTCATTAGCTGGGAGTTGTTAGGGGAGAAAAAAAAGAAGGAAAAAAGGGCTGTCTGAACAGAGCTGAATAGCTATAACCTTAATGGGTTGTCAGAAGTCTGCAGGCAGCAGGGCGAGGGGAGCCAATCCCCCTCTAGTCTTTTGTCCTAGACATTGTTTAGGATCAGTGGTAGCTCATTAGGTCGGGACAGTAATATTCCTAACGATCCTGTGGGGCTGAGGCTTCAGAATGTGTCTTCAGCTGTTTTCCTGATGCCAATCCGATGCATGGAGAGGCATTTATCTCGACAGAGATCTTTGGTGGAAAGCGTTATTTACCTTTCATACCCTGATTACTAAACTTTGACAAAAGTTGCAGCTGGAAGGGGAAAAGGAAGAAGCTAAGAGAGTCCTGTTGGCATAAACTGAGGTGTGTTATAGTGAAAGGCGAGCTGGAAGAGCCAAGTAGATGGGGCCTTGGCCTACAATTTGACCCTACAGTTTGCCTGCTTGTATTTCAGATTCCATCGGTAAAGTAAGGATAATCACCCATTTTGTGTTCTGGTGGTGGTGGAGAAGAAAACACTGGAGTGTGAGGTTTCTAGGCAATGGGCCAGATAAGTAGCTAAATTAATACCTTTCCTGTATTCAGGGATCCTAGAAGGGCTGGGATTTTTTTGTTGTTGTTCTTTTTGTTTTGTTTTGTTTTGTTTTTTTTTCTGGTTTCTAACAAATGCAAAACCCAAGTGAATTAAGTTGTAAATCAGAATGGATTTTTCAGTTGTGTATGATTTCCCTTACATCCTATACTTGTTTTCAGCCTAGAAACATGAATCTGCTGAGAAAGGGAGCAAAGTTGAACTCACACCTTCCCTCAGGCATTTCTGCAGCCATGGAGCTGAGCAGAAGCTGGTCACTGACGCAGGCCAAATCCCCCTCATCGTCATTTGTGTTGCCCAACAGTGTCACAAATCCAAGATGACGTATTATTAAAGTGATGAAATTAAAGAATAATTGATCACATGGCAGAATTCCTTGTGATTAGAAAACACATTATCTATTCATTTGCAAGCCCTGCCAAACACAGAGAGTGAAGTACATTGTCATTCTCTACCCCATCCGAGTTCGCTTCTTATATTTAAGGCCTGGGGTTTTCTAAGGAAACTCTCAAAGCTCTGTGCAGCTGCCCTACATCCCTATTAAAAAACAGCCAAACTAACAAGTAATGATGAAATTATTTCCTTATTTATTTTGTGTTAGAAAACAGAGTGGACAATGAACTGCTCTCTGAAACAAAGGGGCAAGAACAACTCGTCCCTTTCACTCCAGTAAGAGGAGGGTAAGTATGCAAAGGTCAGCCTAAAGACACTGAAAGGTTCAAACCAAGAGCACGAGGCAATGGAAAAAACATCCCCAGATCCTCAGTGAGTGCAAAGCAGCTGCCTCTGTGGTGCTCCAGAGCTGGCCAGAGCTGGAGCAGCTGCTGTGGGCATCCTGTGAGCCAAAATAGCCCCCAGTGTCTCTGTTACATTCCCCACACTAAGATCCTGGGAAAGGATTTGGTACTGCATAGGACACCATCAAAATACATGGAGAGAGACACAGGAAAAGGCTTTGGGCTTCTCTGTCGAGGCTTAGCTGTGATTGCATTTGGGTAACTCTGCTACCTGGGCTGAGTTGCAAAAGAACATTGTGAATCATGAGGTCTGCACAAAGAACCATCCCACCACCCCAAGGAGGGATGGAATTTCAGACCCACATTTGTATATTCTAACAGCATTATTCTGCTGCCAGTGAAAAACTTGCTGGGCTAAATGTTATTCTTCACAGGTTACCTACTTATAAGACAGCATGAACATCAAGAGGTATCTGCCACCAGCAGAACATGACAGAATGAGTAGATCATGCCTCTTCAATAGATCCAAAATAGTTTTCTAGCTGACGAGCAGCAAAATAAATGCTGCTCAGAAATGAAGCAATGGGACATATCTCATCGTCTGCAAGACAGCTTTTGCCCATCAATTTTACTGGTTTCCCTGGTACCCCAGAAATACTAAATATTGATTCCCACACCTGGGCTGCAATTGGCAGAAGTGTCTGTGCCCATAATCACATGAATGAATCAAGTTTGGCAGACTGTAGCAAAAAGGAATTTTTTTCAGCAAGTTTAAAAATAACCAGGAGCATTACTATTATATGACAGAAATATCACAATAACTAATGGGACACGTCCTGCTCTCTACCAGAACCGAGTAGAGAAAAAAATCAATCAGCAGAATCACTCAAAGGTTTCTGAAATATTTCAATCTCTTTAAAAACGGTCTCTTTGTGATATTTCTAATGGGAAGTAAAGGGATATGAAGACAATACTAACTCATACAGTTTTCACTGCTCCACACTGATTTATCTATCTTGTGAAGGATTTGAAAACTGCAGGCCTCTAAGGAACTTGTACTGGTGCACTGAGATCCTGACTGTGTGTAATTATACCAAAATGATACAATTTTTAAATTTTATTGTAAAAAGAGACTGGTGAGGCCTTGGACAAGGTTTGCTAAAGACGTTGTGGATGCTCCATCCCTGGCAGTGTCCGAGGCCAGGATGGATGGATCTTGGAGCAATTTGGTCTAGTGGGAGGTATCCTTGCCCATTGCAGTGGGGTTGGAACGAAATGATCTTTCAGGTCCCTTCCAGCCCAACCCATTCTGTGGTTCCACGATGCACCTAACACGAAGCCAGCCGCAGGACCCGTCTGCACACACCCGTACCCTCACTCACGCTCACACCTGTGCACACACGCGTGCACAGACACGCCCGCCTCCCGCGCGGGCACCCCCGCGCCGCCGCCGGCAGCACCACGGACAGCGCCCGCCGCCCGGCCGGGAAACGCTTCCCGTTCCCGCAAAATGCCCTAGCCAAAATCCCTACCGAGCCTCTGGTTTCAAAGGCAACATTTTTAGAATCACCTGGTTTAAATACTGAGGAAACATGCCTACCTGGAAAACATTCCTACGACTGAGCACATCAAGAAAAGCTTTATTTCCATGCTGCACCTCAGGACAGCAAAGGCACAGGCATTTTGCCTGCCATGGCCAAATGTTCTCTTGTACATTCCTAATACTTTGTATGCAGGATAGTGATATGAGCCATAACAACATTGCACCTCCTCATGTTCCTGCATGAACACAAAAAACAGCTTCTCCCTTAGCCAGTGAAGACTTCAGAAGCGGTGGCCTGGCTGAGATGACACTCCTAGCTTTGAGGTGAATGTGGCTGTGGTTCTTGCTGAACATGTGATGGTTAAAGCACGCTTGGCATTATTGGGACACAACAGCTGGAGTTCTCCAGTCTTAGTGCTCACTACTTGGGCACAAAAGAGGCTGCTTCAGCATCAAGATTCAGCAGCAGGCTGAGCCTGCTGGTGATGTTTAGAAAAGCAGATTCATAGATGGATGACATACATTCTATGTGTAGAAATTAGCTCTGTGACTGACAGGCAGGTCTGAGCGACATCAGCACCCTGAAAGCCACTGGCTGTAGGCTCAGCTCATACTGCATTGGTCTAGATGTACTGCAAGGTTCACAGAGCTCAGGTGAAAAGCCTAATCTAACATCTTCAGCACCAAGTATCAGTCAGTATTTTTTTTTTGATCAATTATACAGACACTCATTGCCATATCAACACCCCCTTCCATGATACCAGAAGAAACAGATTTGGGGTGCTACACAGCAGTATTCACCCAGCCAAGCCATGAGCTTTGTAGAACTGGGGATGTGGGACTAAAGGCACAGTTAAACTGTGATTCTCAGATACCATGTGTTGTCATTCCTCTAGGATTTTTAAAACACATCTAATAGGAAGGATATTCTGAGTTTCTCTGAATGTGCTGTGCAGAGCATGGATTTTGTCCTATGACCATGAGACCCTACAGAGTGCTCTGTGGTGTTCAACCATCCATAAACACCTCCAGAATCCCTTGAATTAGCAATGCTTATGATAAATAAGGGTGTAGATGTGCCAGATACAACCCCTTCACAGCTGTAATAGATCTGACAGTTTAAATGGGCACCAGGTGGGAGAAAGAAAGCTTTGCAGCCACCCTTTTACAGCAAGCAAATTGTCCCTTTCCCAAATCAGTCTGAAGTAAGGGACAGAGCCCAGTGGAGCACAGTGCTCAGGGGGACTGTCCTTCCGTGGGAGAGCATGATGCCATGTAGACACACTTGCAGCAGGATGAGTAGCTTTATCAGCCTGACACACACATGGGCTTTTCCTCTCAGCCAGGAGTATTCGCAAGGGCTCAGCTCAGCAGTCTGTCAACACATGCACAGCCTTGAACTAGCAAATTCAGAGCCAATAGGGTGTCTTTTCACTGAACTCCCTGACAATGCAGCCATGATCTCTCTCTCCCTGTCTGAGGCTCAGCCAAGCATGCAGAGTAAAAGACCCTCCACTGTCCCTCCCGTTTGTGCTTTCTGGTTGTTTTTTGAAGTATGATGTGAGATAGGGAACGACACTCCTGTCATTTATTACCAATCCTAACTTCTTAGATTTCTTTGCAATCATCCTCCACAACAAACACAGTACCAGATACTGTGTATAGTGCTGTAGCAAAGTACTGGCTTTATTACTGCACTTTTGTTTTCAACCTTGTGGCTGTCAAACAGCTTTTGGGTCTAATTTGTGACTACAACACTACAGAGCCCGAATGCAGGCAATACAGATCTGGCAGCAAGTGATGCAGCATGTGCTTGAAAGGCCAAGTTGGCCTTTGCTCAGAGAGGAAGCAAGTTTGCAGTAGCCCAATCCTTTAAACAGCTTATCTCCTCCTCCCTGCTGCAGCACAGGGGGCAATGGTGCAGTAAGGACTCCAGCCCCTGCCTGCTGATGCAGAGACAATTTGGGCAAGTTAGGACGTCCAGCAGAAACCTAAGAAACTGAAGAGGAACATCTCTGATCCACGGTCTCAGAGAGGAGAATTGAAGACACATCTTCCAAAGGCAGAGGAGCACATGTTTGAGCACAGGTGGAAGTGAGCATCACTTTGCTCTGGTGAGTAGCTACTTACTGATGCAGACTCTGACATGTCTCAGAATGAGTACAGATCCTAGGCAGCCTGAAAAACAGGGCACCTAGTTACAGTTTGAACGTCCTGGCTGAGACTGAACAACCTGAATATTACAGCCTGAAGAGTGGAAAAAGCCTTCAATTATGTGAGTCAATCTATTCCTACCTAGATAATCCTCGGGCAATTAAAACGTAATCAAAAATCCTCTTAAAGGAGGGTGGACAGTTTTGATTTGTAGAGCCCATTGAAAAGAAAATAGTGAGATGAAGAAGTATGAAGGCCTTAAAAGACAAATTATCATGTTCCAGCCCAAATCATTAATCAAGAAACTTTCCACAAAAGGAATAAACATAGAAAAGCATTTTCAAAATAATTGTGGAAAAAAAGGCAAATCTCCAGTAATGTATTAGGAATATTTTTCCCCACAGTAATATACGAAGTGACTGCATAAAAGAGAGGAATTGGAATTTTAGGTAGAGCAGTTTGAAATGAATCTGACAAGAGGACAAGGTAAAATTGCTTGTTTATATTGTACGAAGAAGTGTTCGCCACTCTAGCTGTGATGGTGGTGTGTGATGCCTGCTTGCCTTATTCCCAGAGGAAATCATGGTGCCTGCACAGAGCCAGGCAAACGTGAGAGTGCCAGGAGGGTCAGCTTCTTGGAACTCCCACCTGGCCAAGACCCACCACACATCTGCCCAGATATGTGGTCTGTCAGACCTGGAGAATGTTCATGTAGAAACGCTCATGAAGCAGTGTAGCCCTAACTTTGTGTCCACCACAGCACGTTCCAGAGCTTCCCACTGACCCTGACCATTGCTGGGCCATGCCCTGAAACATGCCAGCAACTAAAACACAGCATCCCCTCAGTGGCCTCTCTGTGTCATGAGACACTATGGGAACACATCGGTGAAGAAAAGAGAAATCTTTTCCTTGATTTTAAACAGCTGCAAGGATATAGATCACAGCAGCAGCAGCCAGCTAACAGTCTATCTCAACTAGGAAAAAAGCTGTCTTTGCCCAGGCAGAAATGTCAACTTGCTTTTTTTCTTTCAGCTGTTGGATAAATAAATCCTTTCAGACTAAGACAATTAGCCTCTGAAATAACCAATCCTTGAAGGGAGAAGAGGGACAGACTTTCTCTTTGCTGAGGTAACTGCTGCAAAGGTAGACCCTTTCTTGCGGGGGAAAAAATTCCATCTCTAATTCTTCAAAAATACTCATTTCACTAGCACTGAAAGAGAAATTGAGGACTCACATATTTTGGGGAATAGCAAACCATGCAAGAAACAAGTGAGAAATCATTGTTCAACTTCTTTTTAGGAAGCATATAGAACAGTCTTTAGTGAAATAAATGATCAATGCTTGCTGAAAATTGATTTTAAAATTTTCATAAGCTGTTTTCAGCACTGTTACCAAGTTTTGGTATTTTCTTTTTTCTTTTCTCAGAAATGTAGACTCCTTTTATCTCTGTCTCTCCCTCCTTTTCTTAAAAACAAAAAACAAAACAAAACAAAACAAAAAAAAACCCACAAAAACATAGCTTTTTTAGTAAAGACAACCAGTGAATTTTGAATTCCAAACCACTGTGACAGTCAAGGATGCTATCCGTCTCCTCCAAACAGAAATTGTGTCTTCATTTTGTTGCCCTCATCCCTCCCAAGATTCGAAGACTGACTTTACCTCATGAAACCTTCTCTTTTCTTGTGGCTTACATCAGCCTCTAAGAAGGAGAAGATTCTTTCTCCCCCGTCCCTTATAGTGCTTCCTCTTTCCTGTGTGAGATCTCTTGGAGCAATTAACTTCTAAAAAGCCCATTCCTGTATTTGCACTGTAAACATACACACCGCATCAGAAATCTCCTTTCAGTACATTCTGCAAAGCTTAAACAAAATTCTTGATTTTGGAAACACTAGACAGGACATTGTAAATCACCACCTTTGAAGGTATAAGTCAATGCCTTCCTTTTGCTAAGTACACTTGTAAAAGTGCACACAGACATTTTCCAGAACTTTGAACAATTCGTTCTCCCGGTTAGACAAAAAATGGTTTGCATACACCTGTATGGAAAGTGATATCTAATCTTTTATGTTTGCGATTGGAGAGCGCTCAGGTCAATCAACATGCAATAGAAGGTAGTGGTAACTCTTATTTTCTATTTAATTTTACAGTCAAGCTTGAGTATTTGTTTTTGAAAGATTGGCGGAGTTGGTTGGCAGTGCCAGGGAATCGGACTCTTTTTATCTTTAGCGTGCTTGTTATGAGGAGGAGGCAGGTGCAAAGCAAGCGTTCTAACACCGGCGGCAGCAATAATCCCCATCTGAGCACTGCCTGGCCACCTGCTCTCCAGGCTCAGAGATAACCCGGGCTCTAAGTTAGTGCACTTCTAAGTCTTCGCTAAGTAAAGACTCATAAAATACTCAAATTACGGTAACATCAGTGGGTATGAGACTATATCAGTATTTGATTACTGACAGTGATTTCTTCCAGATTCACTCCAAGGCATGCTGCCCAATCTGAAATGGCTTAACCCAACGTGATGCACCTGTGGTTTATGGAGAGCCTGTTCAAAGCCTTGCTGAAGATGGCATCTAACTTCCTGATAACCCTCATGCCACCAACCACCCAGCTTGTTACTAGAGCCAAGGCATCCTCAAAGCTATTGAATGCTGTGCTGGTCTTTCAGTCAGCAGTTAAAAGCCATAAGCTCCTCATGCAGAGATTGGCCCTCAATTTACAGTGGGATTTATCATTGTTATGGGAAATTGCTTTCCCCTGCTTAGTGACACATCCATCCTAAAACACACTGTGAGCTGGCTGCCAAGAGGTGCAGCAGACAGGAAAAAGCAGAGATGTGCAGAAACAAGTTTGTTAGGAGGTAATGCAACTTCTCTTATGTTGGGAAGAAAAAGAAAAAAAGAAAAAGAAAAAGAAAAAGAAAAAGAAAAAGAAAAAGAAAAAGAAAAAGAAAAAGAAAAAGAAAAAGAAAAAGAAAAAGAAAAGACAGATGAGGCTTGGCTTCATTTTTCTGTTATCTAAATAGATTCATTTATAGCCTGTAAATTACAACTGTCTGCATGGCAAACATTCCTTGCTCCCCAGTCCTGATACAACAGCATTCCTTCCTACTGATTGAACTACCGTGGTTTACTCTCCTGAGTGATTTTAAAGCTGCACATTATGGAGGTGCCACAAAACACACTGAGGAAACCATCTGCAGCAGGGAAGCCCTACAGAAATAGAGCTTAACCAGCTGATTTGTTTATTTCTTTCAAAGAAATATGCCACATGCCATTGAAAGACCTGCCAGCTAAAAATCCCTGTTTACATCACTCTTGCTTTCCTGCAGGGCAGACATCGCTGGGCTAAGGGGAGGTAGCAATGAGCAAGCAGTGCTGGAGTCTGAGCTCAGCTGAGAGGCTTGGAGGAAGATGTGTGAAGGAATAAATACTCAGTAAAAACCTCATTAGCACATAATTAACAGGCAGAGAAAGTTATTTGAGGCTGATTTTATAACTATGCCAGGCTAAATGAAATAAAGGCATTGGTTTCCCCAAGTTTGCAAGGGACAAACTTGTCTATCATGTGATGGGCATGATAAAAAGGAGACAGTAAATAAACTGGTCATTGCTGACTCCTCACATTGACCCAGCTCAACAAACCCACAGTAAAAATCTAGCCCAAACCATGAAATTTTCCCTCGCCCACTCCCCCACTTCAGGAAACTGGTAAAATTCACAGCCTACTCTCTG